>PITA01002663.1:0-117665 GCA_004023965.1 Spilogale gracilis | reverse complement strand
CTCTGTCAACCTACATACTGGTTATGTGACTTTAAGTCCCTTGACCTCTCCTCACCTCAGTCTCTCCCTCCAACCCATAATGTGGGAGGAACCTAGGTATGAGAACAGACCTAACGCTAATGGTTTGTAATGTTACTAGCATATATAAGTTGCTGTATTTGCCACTGCTCTTGCTATTGGGAAAGTGTGGCATAGGGAAAGAGTAGAGGTGAGATTACCCATCAGGACAAAGGCCAGCCCACGGATGCTCCCCAAGGAGCACAGTGACCCCATACTCCATACTAGTCCATCAACTTCTAGGCCCTGTCAAGGGAGCTTTTAACTCTGACACAAGTGGTACCATCCAGCTCACTCCAAATAGGGGAGAATTTTCCAGTGTCATTAAGGAAACAGAATGCGCGAAGACTTGGGAAACTGGCAGAACAGGGGTCTTAAAGCCCACTCAGAAGGGATTGGCAAATGTAGTTCACTATTCAAAGGAAGTTAATGCTCTTTCTTCCAGATAAATAATCTCTCAAACCAACACTAAGTAACCCTTCAGGAAAATACTCAGTGAGGTCATGTGTGTGTGTGTGTGTGTGTGTGTGTGTGTGTGTGTGTTTTGCACGTGCATAGCAGGATGGAGGGGAAATCTATGTGGGCTGTTTGAGTAAATAAAGTAACCAGTGCACTCAGTTTGGTCAACCTGGGAATTTCAAGGCATGTCTCAATCTCTGTAAGTTCTTTTTGTGAACGTTTTTATTTTAGAACATGGCTCTGAGATGATTTTTCTATCTTTTAAGATGAGAAAGTAAAGGCCCAGAGTAGACTAAATGACTTGTCTGTAATAGCTGATGACCACCATTTTGAGATGACTCAGAGTGTAGCAAGCATAAACATTTGACTAAGTGTATTTCCTTTCACCCTGAGAGCAACTCTAAGAAGTATCGGTTCATATTGGGCCCATTTTACAAATGACGGACCTATTACACACAAGTTAGGTAATATGGCCCAGGCTCTACTTCTTTTCATAGCTGGTTAGTGGTTGAATTAGGATGGGAACCAAATCCATACCAGATCCTTTCATAATTTTATTATTAGCACAGATGGATGGGGACTTCTCACTGAGTACTGCTGCTAGAGCACCCAGAGACACTCAATCAAAGCCCTTCCTTTTTTTTTCTTTTTTTAAAGAGACAGCATGAGTGAGAGTTGGGGAAAGAGCAGAAGAGAGGGACAAATAGACTCCATGCTTAGTGTGGAGCCTGATGTGGGGTTCACCACCCCGAGATCATGACCTGAGCCAAAATCAAGGGTTGGACACAACCGACTGAGCCACCCAGGCACCCCCACCAGAGCCCTTCTTGCCTCATTAGATTTTATGCACAAACTCCATAATCCGGGTGGTCCATCTGAGTCCAAGCATGTCATCTTTGCCTTTGGGTAATTGTTAAATACATAAGGGAGCATCCCTAGTAACCGGAAGCTGAAGATAGAGTTTGCAGTCTGAGTTTGGATCTTCTTCTTGCTGCCATTCATTAGTCATGTGTCTGGCACGATGTACATAACATCTCTATACCTCAAAATCCTCATCTGCAAATGAATAATGACAGTATCTACCTAGTAGGCTCATGGTAAACATCACATAACTGAATACATGCAAACGACTTAAAAAGTGTCCTACATAACAAGGACTACTCAGTAAATGCAAGCTACTATTATCTGTCATTGTCCACAAATAAAATATAAAAAAAAAAACAAGGAGATGAATAAGGAATAAGGGGACAAGTTAAACTTCCTCACAAGTATCTAACTCAGCTGTGGCAAATCAGTCGAGATATTCAATCTGCATTAACTTCAAAGCTATGTATTCCATCTAATCTGCATTAAGCCTCAAGATGGCTTGACTCACTTGTATTTGTCATTGCAGTCTGGGCTCAGACCAGTAAACATGCCCACAATCACTTCCCCAGACATCTGTAGGAAATCCACAACTTTAGACCTTCCAACTTAGCATGGGCCAATGCTAATCTTTTGAACCCTCCCTCTTCTCCTTGGGCCTCCAGCTAAGAAGCCATCTTTAGAAAGTATTAGAAGACAAGACAGCACCAGGTGGCTTCAATTCCCTTCTGTCCCCTATCAAACCCAGAGAAATATTTTAGATAGAACCTGGGATTAATGCTTCCATAAGTGCAATTCAGTGATGCAGAGTGGACTGGAATTTTAGGGGGGGAAATCATGCATTATCCCCCAAGTCTGTATAAATCATCACAATTTCTCTTCCACTCTTTTCCTTCATCTTTAAACCAAGGCTAGGAGGTACTAGGTTTAGGAATTTTTATCTGTCTCACTAATGGGAAATCAGAGTTTCAAAGAAGGGACATGATTTTCTTAAGGTAATTCACCTTGTAAATGGTCAAGCTGGTGAAACCCCAAACTACCAGTCTTACACCTTTTCCATCATCTAACCAGTTAGTCATTTCATGGTAACATTAACTGACTTCCCAGTGCTTTTGGATGGAAAGCAGAGTTCTTGTCCCAAAGGAGCTCTCATAGTCTCAATGGGGGAATAGATGAGTAAATCAGTGATAACATTAAAGTCTCCAGTCGCCTAATAAATCATACGAAGAAAGGGTTTTTTTGTTGTTGTTGCCTACCTCCAAAATCTACTGTGGGTCTATGCCATTCTAAGAACCCTGATGTGTAGGAATGATATTCACAATAATTATCAAGTGGAACCAACCATGAACAGATCTGTTAATAAGCAGAGGAAAGGCATGGTGCCTATCCTCACGGTCTACTGGGGTAAAATATACAATGTGCTAAGAATGAAAAATAAAAATCTGCATGAGAATAGAAGAGGAGCCCTTCTCTCTTAATGGAAGGTCTTAGAAATATTCTTAAAAGTACTATAAAGTAAATCTTGAGAAATAATATAGGAATTTGCCATGCAGACAAGGAAGGAACGTCATTCTAGGGACAGGGAATTGAATGTGCAAAGGCTCAGAGCTCTCTAAATTATTTCTTTATTTTACTTGAAATTTTTAAGTAGCTAAGATCCTTAAGGGTGGCTCATTTGGTAACAAGGACACTGAGAGCCAAGGCAAGGAAGGGATGTGCCCCAAGTCACACAGTAATTTGATGTGCATCAGAACTTGAACCCACTCTAAGACAAAGCTCCATCCCTTCTGCTACATTACTCAGACAATTTACCTATTGGTTGATTATGCAGCTGATATGCCCTATTCCATCAAGTAGGAAAGCTGTCCTCTAACTTACGACTCATTCAGTGATGTCTTTGAGCTTTTTTGTCCTTTATTGTCTTAGGAAAAATGAGATGAGATGGCAAAGAGCACCAAACAAAGACTTGCATACAGCAAGCTGGAGAACCTTGACTCTAAAAAAATGCATCTAATTGAATGACTGGCCCATTGTGTTAGGTCAGAGCTCCGTCATGGCTTCGGGCGAGATTTCTGGCAATTGTAGAGTCCCGTAGGATTTCTGGATGGGAGTTAGCACACTAGACGAATCCCAAGAAGTGGAGGAGGTTGGAAATAGTGAAGAAGTGGCCAAGCAGGTGGGAAGCAAGGGGTCCTATGGGAAGGGGGTGCCAGACTTCTCAAGGAAATGGATCTTGACTGCCTCAGATAGTGCTAGTCCTGGCTGACATTCCACTCACTGGCTGATCTATCTGGAAAAACAGAAAGAGCATTACATTTCACAGACCTTCAAGGAAATGAGAATGATCTCACCTGAAACAAACCCTCATTCTCCCTCTGGCCTCCAAACCACAGCCTCCACCAGCAGCCAGTGAGGAAGGACTGCAAACAAGCAACAACAGCATCAGTCTTTGGCAGAGGACTCTGTGCAGAGGTATTTACAAGCACTCACTCCACTCTCTCTTGTGGAAGAAAGTGCTTACAGAACCAAGAAGGACAAGACCATAAGAGATTGAATGCCAAGAGGTATGGCCTCTGCCAAACAGGAGAGCGAATGGCTATTAATTCTATAAACATCCCCTGCTATAATGTCTAGGGTGGAAAGCAGCCATGGTAGCCTTGGGCAAGTCATTTCAGTGAGTCCCCTTTCCTCATCTGTGCAGTGGGTGTGTTGGACACAGGAATCTGGTTTCCCTCTCATGTTCTATGAATGAAAAGGGACAATGTTTAATGATAAAGCATGTCAAACATTCACATCTTCCTCCATTACTGTATTCATTCATTAAACTATACTTTCTGAGTGTCTGCAATACCCAAGGCTCTGTGCTAGGCACAGAAAAAGCAGGCGTGATCCCTGTCCTCTTGGAAGCCTAGAGCATAAGAGGAAAAAACTAGACATCCATCTACTATGCACAGATAAAAAATGCCCTAACAGAACTCCCACATACTGTGATGCCTGAAAGCACTTCTTATGGATGAAATCTAGGAATCTCTGTGGTGAAATTGGATCAGAACTGTATGACGAGGTGATGTGTGGAGGCGGAGGTGAGTTTTCTAGGTAGAGTACAGCATTAGCCAAGGTTCAGCTCTTGGAGAGCCTATGTAGACCCATTTGCTTGGAACAGAGGCACAAAAGGCCTAGGGATGGATGGAAGGGAGTCCTTGTCTGGGCTCCCCCTTACTCAAAAGCCAGTGTGTGGCTCAAAAGGCCACATGGGTTTGGGAGAAACTTCCTAAAATTCCTGTCTCATGTAAAGATACATAAATAAAGCTAGCCATCTCTTTTTCTACGATCTTGGAATATACTTCCATTATAGTAACTTAATGCTTAGTCATATTCTTATGTGTTTGCTCCACTGGCCTATTGCTGCCTTGAGGACCAGTCTGGTGATATTTGGCTTTGTTTTCCCTCTGATTGTCTAAGCCACCTGTAGTTGACTCGTAGTCAATAGCTGTGGAGTAGTGGGAGGGTAAGAGGGATCAGGTTTGGGGTATTCCCTGAAGTCATATTTATTACCCAGTTTTCTACATGCTTTCTTATTGCTGTTAAATACATACATAATCGCAAACATATATTGATTACAGGCTGTATGTAAGTATAGCCTACGTGCCATATGAAATGTATTACTTACTGTTCTAATCTTTATTCCCTAATCCCGGGAGAAAAACTTGGTCAAATCTGGGAAATCAAGAGGCCAAGAAGCATTCACTATGAGTTGAAAGACACAGTCTCGTGCTACTGCAACATACTTTGGCTAAAACACAGAATTAAAAACTTCCAAAGCAACCAACATTTGAGTCAGCCAAAATGTTCAAAAGTTCAGATGAGCTGTTTTATGACATGACTATTTTTGGGCTTTCTTTCTGTCTAGGAGGGTCACTTAAGCAGAAGATCCTAGAATGCCAGAGCCATAGCAATGATGGGGATGACCTAACCTCATCGTATTTTTTCCAGACAGAGAAACTGAGTCCCACAGCGATAATAATGACAAGTATGGGAATTATATTATTCATTATTAAAAACATTCATTATTGGGGCACCTGGGTGGCTCAGTTGGTTAAGTGACTGCCTTCGGCTCAGGTCTTAATCCCGGAGACCGGGGATCAAGTCCCACGTCAGGCTCCCTGCTCGGCAGGAAGCCTGCTGCTTCTCCCTCTCTCACCCCCCCTGTTTGTGTTCCCTCTCTGGCTGTGTTTCTCTCTGTCAAATAAATAAAATCTTTAAAAAAAATTCATTATTAGTAATGAATCAAGAAAACAAAGGGACTCCCCTTTAGCTCTTAGAACAAAGAATATATTTTCCATATTTAAGTATGGCAGTGCTTTTTGTACAAGTAGTGTTATAATTCAGTCAGGCATAAAACATTCAAATATTATCTGACAACGTTCCTGGACAGTGGTGCACAGTACAAATAACCATGGAGTCTGGCGTTGTCATCTAATCACTTCCCAAGTGTATTCCCTAAGTGACTTACATCACTTCCCTGAACCTCCCTTTCTTTGTCAAAAGGGCTTGGGGTTGACACCTGCCTGGTGTGAGTAAGCCTGTAATGAAATAATATCCGTAAAGTACCTAGAGGAGCACCTACTATAGACTTGAGAGGGTGGGTCCAGCAATAGCCACAGGTTCCATGATGCCTCATTTCCCTATACTATCCCAAAACTGCTATGTGTTGTGACGACCCGAAACACGGGTGCCCTACCCTCGCTGCTTTCCGACCGCCTCGGGTGCCTGTGTGCCCTGCGGGGCCTCAGTGCCTGCTAACCACCAAAGAAGGGATGACTCAGAGCTTGGAAAGAATCCACAGCACACTGGAAAGCAAAGGCACAGTTTATGTCTCAAAGATTAAGTCGTTACCTTTCTTCTTGCTTTGTGCTGGACACCTTTTCACACTGAGAAAAAAACTTCAGAGAGGTTTTCCCCAGGAGGTGCTACTTAGAAGACAGTCAGTCCCACTCACAGGGCAAGAGCATTGTCCAAAAGCTGCCCCTGGTAGGGGATGGGGGCTGGAATGGTGAAGCCTTTGGGAGATGGGCACAGCTCCCTGCCTCAGAAGACCAGAGGGACAGATCTGCTCTCCGAATTGCCCCACCTGCTGACAACTAATCCTGGGTTATCTCTGTGCTGGCCCAGAGAAACCCAGATGCCCCAGGCTTCTGCAGGGCTTTCTGTCCTCTTTCCAGGAACTGGGCTCGGCCCCTTTCGGAGGTGCCGCAGAGCAGCTGCCGCCCAGAGCCCCGGCAAGCCAGCCGGGTCGCCTTTCCTGCCCGCTGGAGTAGCAGAGCCAGAGCTGCTGATCCAGCTCCCTTTCTCTCCCTGGGCTTCTGTCTCACAATGAGAAAATCCATTTGGGGAGCAAAGCAAAAATCACACCTAGCTAACAGCTGCTCTGGGTCTGGGTCGGGGGTGGAGAAGGGGAGGAGGCAGACGAAGGAAGCTGGAATTCCTACTTTCACCATAAATTGTATGCAAATAGGTTCCTTTCCTGGCAGGGAGCAGGGAGTGAGTGCGTCTTTCATGAGCTAACCCTGTTCCGCTGGGAGGGCTGTTCCTTTAATTCACCAACTGAAAAAGTAGGAAAGGATGTCTGGAGGCGAGGCGTCCCATTACAGAGGAAGGAGCTGCTATATAAGCCAGCCAAAGCTGGCTGCGCTGGCCACAGCCTGCCCACTGTCACAGGCACTCCCGGGAGCAGGAGCGCAGACGCACACTGGCCTCTCTTCTGTGGCTGGGGGCGACGCTGGGGGCAGCGCACGTGGGAGCCCTGCTGCTCACAGCCAGGTACTGACTCCAAGGAGCTGGTTCATTCAAGGATCTAGGTCTTTCCCAACTCCGGAAAGGTAAGTGTGTTTCACCCCCATCACCAAAGATTATTCTGGCACACTATTTGCATTCCTGGTACCAAAAGAGTTGTGGGTTCATCATTATAAAGCTGTCTCTGTGTCTTCGCTGCTGGTAAAATGGGGTGATGGGGTATTTGTTCTGATCAGGTGCACCTTGACTGTCTTCTACTCACCTCTTCCAGTCTTGTAGATTTGGAGGGTTAGTTTGAGTTTTATGAACAGCCGCATGTGGAAGAAACTTTCTGCAAAGTTTTTATCTCTGCGTTCTCCAGAGGAAAAATAAGAATCTCCTCTTAACTCGCTGCCTGGCTGATTCACCTGTGAATATTTTGGTTTGAAGGGGAGAGAGGTAGAATGTGAAGGTGGAGACCATTCGTGACCTTACTCTGGGATAGGTTAAGGGAAGGTTGATAGAGGATGATAGAGCCATAAAACTGTATATCTAAACAGCTCTCACCTTGCGGTTTACAAAAGTTTTGTATCCATCCCTCATTCTACCACATCCTCTCTGTGGTAAGACAGAGAAAGGGAGGAGGGCAAGAGAAGAGAAGGGGGGAGGTGACTCCTAGGACCAGATGAGCAACTAGACTACAAGGTGGGAGGGGTGGACACCAACTTCCATTCTGAAGGTCAGGGGGACTCCCCGTGGGTATCTCCCGGTTCACTGATCCTTGGGCTGGGTCCCTGTGTATGTCTTAGGGTGCTTGGAGCCAGCAGTACCCTGAATCTTTCTAGAATCACCTCCCCCTCTCATGACAGAAAGCCCTGAGAAACCCCTTGCCCCAGGGTTGGGAAGCTCTACCTGGCAGACTCCGAGAAGGGCGCAGGGGCTCCTCTTTCTTCAGTATGGTAAGGGGATTCAGAGCTTGGGTTTTGAAGCTGGGGGTCGGTCATTTTGGTGTCCCCACCACCACTATCAAAGATGTTACCATGGTAAGAATCTGCAACCTCTGTGAGCCTCAGTGTTCACTTATCTAAAATGGGAACAATAACTTCTGTAGTCATTATGAGAAGAAAATGGGCATAAAGCAGTTGGGAGAGTGAGTGCTCAGTAACCAGAAGTTTGGATAATCATTGGCATTTGTCAAACACTGCCATCACCTTGGAAGGTAAAAGAAGCATTTAGGTGATCTTGGATTGTTTCTTCTGTGTTCCTCACCCCCTCCCCCAAACCCCCCCTTCTATCTTAGTAGTCTGAGGGTGTCTCTGTGGGCTGGCAGGTCAGAGACTTGGTGGTATTTTATAAGCAGGAGGTTATTTTGGCACAGGTTAGGGGAAAGAGAGCAGCTCAGGGCTGGATGTAAATGTTGAGTTCTGACTCCAGAATGCACAGGGTTTTGAGTTTGGGCGTTTGCAGATTCTAAAGCTGTCGGCTATAAAGTAGTTCCATGCTGCCGACTCCTTGGAAATGCTTTCCGTCCAGAGTGAGAGCGGGACAGGGAGCCCTACTTGAAGAATGAATGCCTCTTTTTCATGTTTTGTGGACCTTTCCCCCTTTTTTATGAAGCTTTCCCATATGTGCTTTAGAAATAAAACCTGCCGCCCACCCCAGCCAGCTTTCCGCTTTGTCCTTCAATATGGTAAGCCCCACTGAGGACTGGGAGGAGGTTTGTTCCACACTAAAGGAACTTTGTGGGAACTTTGCTGTCATCGTGTGCTTCTGAGCTCATTGCAGTAGACACGACTGTGCTTTGACCATAGGTGTTTCAGGTAGGTGACAGCGTTTGGGGGAAGGAATGCATGCACAATGTGGATATTCTCTGGTTTGCTCAGAACAGTGTGACTCAGATAAGGATTAGAAGGGGTATTACCAGTTCTACAGTCTTTAAAGATTTTTTTTGTCTGTGCTTTGAAAACCTAGCCTCCCTATCTCATCTTCTACTAACTCCTTTTCTCCTACCCCCCCAAAGAAGTTACTGATCTTGCAGCCCTGTTTTGTTGTCCAAAGAAGTTACTGATCTTGCAGCCCTGTTTTGTTGTCCATATAAAGAGGCTGACAATCTATATCTTTCAGGGCTCTTCTGACATCCCAGTGAGAGAATATATGGTAGATTCAGTACCTGACATGTAGTAGGAGCTCAATGACTGGAGGTTTTCCTTAGTTTTCTTGCTTCTCAATTTATAAAGACTTATCTGAAATTCATGTTTTCGGACAGTGGTTTTCAAACTTATATGTAACTCTGGAAATACTCATTAAATGAAATTGATGGCAGAACTCACTATGACAGGTCAGTGTGGGGCTGCTTTGGTTGAAGTGAGATTAGAGGGCTGAAGTGCATCCCATTGTTCTCAGCCCTTTGGGACATTTCCACAGAACACTGAATGACACAAAACACAGTTAAAAATCATGAAGCAAGGCAGTGTACCTTCAGGCTGCAAATTTGTACTTTAATGTGCCACTTCAGGTCCCCACCTAGAACAGGAATCAATACAATTCCCCGAGTAGGACAGTAGACAAGAATGTGGAGAGTAGAAAATGCTTAACAAAGGATGCTGATTTTAATTAATTTTAATGATACCAATAGCCAAAATGTATGGAGAGCCTAGTCTATTCGATAGCCCCCTTATGTATATCATCTCACTAAACATCCACACTATGTCACTAAGAAATGGACCATGCTTATTGGACAAAGACTTAAGTTGAAGAGTAGAGAGGATGAATAATTTTCCAGAGTCCTAGAATGCAGAGTGATGGAGCCACTTTTCAGACCCAGGTCCCGATGACCCCCATATCAGAAACACATTTCCCCATGTTCCTTCTGAATGCTGCTGCTTCTTGCACTCACTGCCTTTAGAAGGAAAAAAACTTCCTTTCTGACGAAATCTACTGCTCCAGCCAGACTGTGGCCACCCATAAATACAGCAGTAGCCTGATCATATAACCAGAATGGAATTTGGAAAGGGAATTCAAGCTGACAGAATGAAAAACATGCCCCCCTTAATTCTCCCCTTTCTGATGTTCACAATGAACTAAGAACACCTATTCCCTCCTTCCCCTGGGTTTCTGTAGTCACCCAGCCATGTTTTCTTACAAAGAAAGCTATGTCACTGGAACAAAGTGCAAGTCTCTCCAAACTGGAGTCATTTTACTTCTGAAAGTAGAAAGTAGGTACCAGAGGTTTAGTGCACCCTGGATACGCAGTTCCTTATAGTGAGGATAAAACAGATACACACAATAATTAACACTGAAGGCTAGCTATATATCACATACATGATAGAGGTTGTCTGCCATTCCTCATTTAACTCTTGATGTAATACTGCAAGTTATAAGACACTCACTCTATTTTATGGACACAGAGCAAAAGCCCCAAGAAGTTAAGTGGCTCACATGAGGGCTTTCCATAAGTGAGGATCAGAGTTGGCTTTGAACCCAAACTTCCTAAAACTCTATTCTTCTTTCCATGGTGCTTAAGTGCTGCCTGAAGTCAGGCTGGGCTGACCCCATATGGAACCTTCAATGATCTCTTTCAGTTATTGGCCAGATGGTAGAGAAGCCCTGGCTGGCACTGGTATCACTTAACTTTACAGAATAGCCCTGCATATATCATTTTTCATGGTGCCCAGAAAAGGTCAGCTTATAGTGATGCAATTCTCTGCCTGGAAACAGAAAAGTTTGAATTTCAGCCCCGAGAGAGAAAGAGAGAGAGAAGAATGACACTAAAGGTAGCAGTCAGGTCATTACTGTTGGTTTTCATCCCAGGAAAAGAGGCACATACTTTGCTGTACCCTGTAAGCTGGAGCCCTGCTGGGAGAAGCAGGACGGCACCTGCCTCCATGCCTTCTCTAAGAGCCAGGTGAGCTGAGCACCTGGTATAAAAGGGCTGATGGGGGGACAGAGTGGATCAGTGTGCCCAGTCTTGGGGCTGTGAATCTCAGGATGATCAGGAAATAAAGGGTTATAGGCTCCAAGCCACAAATTCCCCTGAGGTCCTAGAGATGAGGGTGATGGTTCAATCATTTCTCATTTGAGAAGATCATAGGGGATTCCCATGAATCTAAACCCGGCCAATCTGAACATCTTCAACATGTGGGAAACATGAAACAACGGCTCCCTTCCAAGGGGGAAAACCCCATCAAACTCCTGCCATCTCCACACAATAATACCATCCAAACAAAAGGCAGCAGTGGCCTTACCTGCCATAAAGGGGCTGTACATACCATGTGAGTTCCTGGTAGAGAGGGAAAAATCTGCATGCCTACCTGATTCTAACCCTGGTGACCAGACTTCTCAGTAATGTCTCAAACCTAGAATTGTTTTCCTGTTTCCTTCTGCCTTGTGTCCTGTTTCTGGCTTCTATTTAGCGACAACCTCATTGAGGACTATCAGTGTATCCCTTTACCCTCCACTGAGGAAAACCAGCAAAATGCCCACACTGAAAGCACACTGTATGGGGAAAAGCCCTTCCACATGCATTTCTAGTCTATTTGTGAATGGAAGTGAAAAAAAAAATCATGCCAGGTTGTCCCGGATTTTTTGAAATTTCCTGAAATTCACAGGTTTTTAATTATGTAGCCATGGTAACTCCAGTAGTTTCAGCTGGTCCTTTAACACGCCCTCCCCAGCCCCCAAACACCCTGCGTCAAGGGCCAGAGAGATTTTGTAAGCTCTGAAAGTCGACAGCTTTGCTTCGGAAGTGAACAGTGGCTAACTCTTGCCCTGGAGGAGGTGAGTTGCCGCTATGAACTTCTGTGTGAACAGGTCCAAAAAAGGTCTTCTACGTGGGGCGTTGGGGTGATTGTAACAGCTAACATTTCCTAACAACTCTACAGGTATTTTGCCTTTGAATCATCAACCATCCAGCCAGTGTAACTGCTCCCCCATTCCAATATGAGCAACCTAAAGCTGAAAAAGTTTAAGTAGCTTCCACACAGACAGTAAGTGTCGGAGCCAGAACTCAAACCCAGCTCCAGGTCCTGAACACATGGTTATAACCATTAGGATACACACACCAAGCTTGACACCTTAATTCTGTTTGTCTTCTGACAACAGAGAGGGCTGGACACCACAAAGCTAAGAAAGTATCCAAAGCTTGTCTTTCAGACCCCAGTGTTCTTCTCTTAGGCAGGGCAGCCACTGTGGTATCTCTGACTTGCCCCTCTGGTTTCACTTCCTGTGTAAACTGTAATTAAATAATTAGTGTATAATTCCTAATGCAATGTGTTTCCTCTACTGGACTCCAACTGGCCGAGGGTGAAGCCTGAGCCACACCCGGGGCCCCTCATCCGCCTGAGACCTAAAGCAGGTATACCCACAGAAGCAAGTGCTGCCACACGAAGCCATGCTTGGCCTGCAGGCTGGCTCAAATACCCTTCTCCCAGGCTCTCGCAGAACTCTCTGCTTCCCCCACTGACATCTGTGTACCAGAAGTACTTTGATAATCCCCTCTCCTGCCCTACCTCACGGCCCACCCCTGGGGTCAAGGTCATCAGAGAGGCTGATTTGTGTCTTGGTGCTGTTCATTTTCCCCAAAGCCTCACCACCTGCTGACAGGTACCAGGCCCCCAATAAGTTATTGTTGAAGAAACTCTCTGCCTTCCCAGACGAAAGGGAACAATAGCACAGCATTGCCTTGCTTCTGAACTGCGTTCCATGTCTTATGAAGCGTTTGCCTCTGCTGGGTCAGTTTTTAACAAAGTAGGGTGCACATAAATTTATAAACATATAAAATGACTTTTCCATGCCTCACTCTCCCATTGTCCCAGCAACTATAGATGACCTTACAGGTGGGTAAACTGAGGCCTAGAGGCAAAGGTTGTCCTTTGCACGAAGTGGGAAGTGGTGGCACACCCAGTTTCTGTAACTATGCCTCTTTAACTGGAGCAGCCTTCAGATCTTCTTCCCATTTTTCAGATAAGAAGGAAGTTAAGGGCAGCAGGCTACTTTCCAGAAGAATATTTACATTTTTAAAGGGTAGTTCAGTAGGGAGAGCAATGCTTCGCTGATTAGAGCATTGCCGGTGGTGGACATCAGGCCAGGGGATCCTTGGGAGGAGTAAGGGAACTCAAATTTTATCATCCACAGATGTGTTCAGGGGTAAAACCATATTTGGCAACAAGAAAAATGGCGAGGACTGAATATTGAGCGCAAGTCAGTATATTTTTGTTCAGAGCTCTACGCCTACATGTGCAGTATAAGGAACTCCTGGCTCATAGCAGTGCACTGGGGAACTCTCTAGGCATGCGGCCCAACAGGAACACATGTGGCCTCCCTGCAGAGGTGACAGCCAGAACAAGAGAGCCTGAAGCAGCCCTGGGCTCTCTGTCAGCCAGAGCCCCTCCCAAACACTACATCCAATCTAGGCACCAAGATACAAAATAATAGCAACAACAGCAACACCAGAAAAGCATGGAAATACATCCAGACAAGAAGGCCATGAATTTCCACTTAGGGAAGAAACTGTCTGGGAGAGGCAAGTTGCAAGGAGCAGGAGAGAACCCACCTGCTGGGGAGCTCAGGGAAGTAAAAATCATCTCATCCTGGGCACTGGCATCCTTGGTGCTGCCCCAAAGGGAAGTGAGCTGCTGTCTGGAAAACTTGCCCTGGGTCCTGAGATGGTCACCCCGAGGTGGCTTGGTACAGAGATGCCATAGTAGAGTAGTGCTAACTTATAGAGTGTTCTAAATTAGAGGTAGTTTGTTAAAAAAAAAAATCCTGAGAACCTACAGGATGTTGAAATTAAAAGGGCTCATCAGCAGCCAGGGCTCCACCTCCAAGGTGATTTGAGGGCTTCCGTGGAGAGATGGGGAGGCCAAGCAGGGCACCACTCAATCTGATTTTAATGTAAGCCCCTTCACTTTTATCTGTTTTGTGTAGAGTTTCCTCACAAAATGTCATTTGGTGAAAGAGTTCTGTGGCAAAAAAAAATAATAATAATAATAACATTTTTGTAAATTGCTGGCCTGATTTAACTCCCCTTGTTTGGATGATGGTGAAACTGAGACTCAGAGGAGAGAAATGTCCCTCTAAGGGAGTTAGCCAGTTAGCGACAGGGTCAGGTCTCAGTCCGAGGTCTCCGGACTCTTGCTCCTGGAAGCCAGGGACAATAATAAAAAATGTTAGAGTTACTGTATCCTTTAAGAAGGGACAATTAGCAAAGCCATATTCTCTCAACAGCTTTAGCACACATGGATTGAAGCAAGAATCCACTATATTTGTTATCTCTTGCTGCATAACAAATTGCCATGAAACTTGGTGGTTTAAAGTAACCATTTGTTATCTTACAATTTCTGTGGGTCAGGAACCTGAGTGTAGCTTAGCTGGACATTTTACGTCATGGTCTCTCTTGGGGCTACACTCACCGTGATAGCCAGAACTGGGGTCTCATCCGAAGGGTCAACTGGGGAATTACTAGCTTCCAGGCTCACTTACTTGGCTGCTGGCTACAGTCAGTTTCTTGAGGTCTGTCGGCCCAAGGCCACCCTCAGTTCCTTGCCGCATGGACTTCTCCAACATGGCCATTTGTTTCATCAAAGCCAATGAGACAGAGAGATAAAGAAAGAGAGAAAGAGAGAAAGAGAGAGAGAGAGAGAGCCTACAAGCAAACACACATCACAATCTTGTACACCTTAACTGTGGAAGTGATATCCATCACCTTAGCCATATTTTGTTGATTAGAAATAAGCCACTAGGCCACCCCACACTCAAGGGAAGAGACTTTCACCAAGATGTGGATAGGAGGGGCAGTATCATTGGAGCCCATTTCAGAGCTTCTCTGCCATTCCAGCACTCCAATGTCACCTATTTCTGACAACTTATCAATAAGAAATTCACCCAACTCACCTGCACTTCTGTTGGTGGGCAGTCAACAATTTTGGCAGCCACTAAATTGGACTGTGTCTTATTTAACCTTTCCATTCATTTGAAAGGTAGATCCAGGTGTTCTGCATTAGATGTCCTAATTCACTGGGGAGCCATAATTCCTCTTCAATATCTCAGGACAGGATCATCCAAGGCAATGAATTCAATTATATTTCATTCAAAGGCAAGGCATTCAAAGTGACAAAATCTGAAACTCACCCATTCTCCCCTCACCAACCTATTCCTCTCTTAGCAGATATAATGAAGACTCAAATTTAGGATTAATTCATTCTCCCTTTCCACTTTTCCCTTACTACACCACCATATTCCAAATCTTGTGGATTTTCTGTTGCCTTAACAAGAAATCATTTCACTGCCTCCCCATCCGCTCCCTCATTATCCTAGTTCGGGTCATGCATCTCACAGATGGACCATAGTTTTCCCATTGGCTCCCATCCCACCAGCCTTTCCTTTCAGGCTATCTCTCAACTTGGGTAGGTAAACATTCCCAGACTTAAAGATTTCCAAATGATTCTCTTCTGAGCACAGGAAAAAATTCAAATCTCCAACCTAAAATTCAGTTTCTTTCATGGTCTGGCTTCTGGCCTCCAAACAAGCCTTGGACTTCAGCTCTCATCCATGTTCTCAGCACAAACTATTTCATGCTTTTTATGCCCTGGCAAATTCCATTCCCTCTTTCCTAGGATATCCTTCCCTATATATATATTTTTTTAACCTATTCATAATCTCCTTTTAAAATTCAGTTCAGGAACCACCTCCCTCCTCCAGATAGATGAGATGTCCCTTTACTGTCATCCCATTCTACTCTGTATCTTTTTCTGTCATCACCCATATCATTCTAGAACTGCCTGTCTGCTCATAGATCAACTGCTCCTGCCAGTGAAGTTCTTGAAAGGAGAATTTGTATCTGATTCATCTGAAATTGAGCACAATTGGAATGAAATTAATCTTCAGCCACAGACAAGAGTTCTTGCTGTGTTCCAGATTTGAACTTCTCCTTCCTCACTAGAGTTTATTTAGAAATCCCAGAACTTGAAGTTGTTTTCATGTCTTGCCCTCTGTGATTTCAACTGTGTAGAGTGATGTCATGACTTATGACAGGAGGAAGCCAGCCCTTTTCTGGGACAGGAAACTATCTCAGGACACAGACTTCAAGGAATGCCCTTGCTTTCAGAGAAGGCTTCTGGGATCAAAGCATGCTCTGCCTGGTATTTGGAAAAACCAGTACCAAGGACAGAGGAGGCCCGTCTAGGGATTTGAGGCTGAGTCACAGGAGATCCTGGTACCTGGAGGTTGTAACAAGGATCGGTCTACAGCCAGCAGGAGGAAGGGAAGGATTCAAGGGAGGGATGGAGACAAAGAGCTCTCTATCTTAGGACATGGAGAAATTCACAACACAGCGGGAGGATCAGCTAATGGTTCAGAATACGGCTTTGGCATTAGTTCTGGGTTCAAGTACTTGCTCTTTTCTTATCAACGTGATCCTGGCCAAGTTACTTAACTTCTCTAACCCTCATTTTCATCCATAGTAAAGGCACCATAGTAGTACCTACTCCAGAATGTTATTTTGATGATTTGATGGTATAAGGGTAAGTGCAATGCTTAGCACAAAACTGACACTTGGGTTTAAATGTTTTATTGTCATTGTTGCTACCTGTTGTTGAAATGGTCCTGGGTAATAAAGCTCCATTAGACAAACAGTTCCCAGAACCATGGCCTGTGGAGCAGCATTCTCCTGAGACGCAACTGTAAAAGTGTTCTGTGGACAAAGGGCTTTAGGGAATCCTTGGCACTGTGTCCCGTTCTTGGGAATCCTTAGCTCATATTCCAGTGGTAGAAAAGAGGACATGCAAGATCCTCTTAAGCTCCTCATGGAGCTTATATTATGGTGGAAAAAGATAGATGATAATAAAGAATTAAATAAGCTTGTGAGTACAATTTCAGGCAAGTATTTGCTAAGAAGAAACAGAAAACAAAGGAAGGGAACAGACAATGAGATGTTGAGTGGGGTGCTCTTTTAAATAGGGTGAGACATGGAGTGACCTTTAAGCAGAGATCTGAATAAAACAGAGAAATGAGCTCTAGAGGTAGTTGCTAGGAGTTTAGAGTTTATTCTAAGTGTGATTAGAAGCCAGTGGGAGATTTGGGGGAGAAGAGTACATGATCTAAGAAAGCCTGTAGCAGCTGACATACTCAGCTTCATTTAACGTAGTACCCTGCAAGTTACTTGACCACAAATGCCATTTTCTACAGGACGTGTACCTAAAAACATCTTGGAATGTAATCTGGTAAATTCTGCACTAGAGCACAAGACAAGGCTTCATTGATTTTTAAAACGACTGTAAATTTGCTCTCATTCATCTAGACCTATGGTAAAAAGCCCAGCAAACCCCTCAGGCTGAAACAGGCATGCCCAGAGCAAGAAGACCTAGCTCTAGAGGTAGAGGGAAGCAGGGCGTAACCCTAATTAGCAACTCTTTTTGGCTGAGATGGTCGATGAGCACGGCCAGCCTTCAGCAGACTCTGAAATCCCATCTCAGGCCAAAGGACACTTGCCAGCATCTGCCTAAAAACCAGTAAGTGTTTGCAAATAGTACACCTTGGCTTAAGCATTCTCCAAAGGGGAAGTGTACAAAACTTGAGGTCTCCCCGAGGGTCTGGGAGAAAGACAGAGGTCAAATATTTCGGTTCTTACACACAGCCAGCCACCAGATTATACTAAAGATCTAGGAAATGGAAGGTGAAGGTGTCTACTCAGGCTCTGATCTCTCTCTTCATTGAGCAGTGCTAATTTAAATTTTCGCCTTATATAAACTACAGGAGGTTGCTTGATGAATCAGCCCAGGGTGGTAGTTGAGAGCATGCATTTTAGAGTCCCAAGTTAAGGTCCAAATGCTGGCTATCCCTCTAAACCAGTCACTGAATCTCCCTGAGTCTCGATTTAACTTCCAGATGTGATAATAATATCCATCTCACCAGATTGCCATGACAAATGGCGAGATAAATGATAGCATGTATAAGAAGCTTCTAGCACAAGGCACAGAACAAAACAGGTATATAGTAGGCTCTCAGCAAAATTTAGTCGCCCCAGTTCACTGTGTATCTGGTTTTACTACTATAGCCCAGCAAGGGTCAGAAAACCACCAGGTGGCAGCCCATTTTTATAAATAAAGTTTTATTGCCATGCTGGTTCCCTTATTCCATGACCATGGCTATCTTCTCTGCAATTGTGAAGTAGAGTCTTTATGACATATATCATCTAGCTGCAAAACCTAAAATATTTACTGTATGGTCACTTAGAAATAATACAGACTTCTGCCAGTGTGCTAAATTTAGATACATATTTCCAATCACCACAACCTGGCAAGTTATATATTATTATATTTATACAAAAGAAGAGATTGAAACAGAAATAAAGGCTCAACTAGTAAGTCTCCCTCCAAAAGCATAATGCTGAAGTTTCAAAGAATGACAGAAGAGTTATTCATCTTTGTGATTCATCCTCAATTTCTCCCTGGAACCTCCTCTGCCTTTTATCTCTGTCAGGCTAAATTTCTTGACTTCCCTGCCATACGCTGAATTAAACGTTTTTGTCCAGAAAGGGACTCCCCTCCCCCACCCCGCAATTCTCCTTATTTATTTGTTCATATAAGTCCATTCTTCTAAAAATGGAAGTTGTGATTTGTAGACCCTCTGAAAGACTCTCATGCCTTAACTGATTTCTTGGAAACAGTACTCTTTTTTTTTTTTTTTTTTTTTTTTTTTTTTTTTTTTTTTTTTTTTTTTTTTTTTTTTTTTTTTTTTTTTTTTCCGGTTGTACATAGCATGAGGGCCAGTTTTCCAGAAAGGAGAGATTTGTTAAGCTTCTCTGTCTGCTACTTCTCACTTTATCTTCCTCTCACTTACTCACTTTCCCTCCAGGCCAGACTCAGAGAGTAGGCTATTTCCAGGGGCTTTAAAGATTTGCCTGAGACATAGATATTATAGCACATTTGGCTCTGTGCCTCCCCTCAAGTTCAAAACTATACATAAAATGGCCATGTGCACTCTATCTCCCCAGCCCCATCCTCCTAAGGGGCTCCATTTTAGGGATCCAACAATTCTACTTGCATGGATATTGGGTATCCCTGTGATATTTGTTGCATAAATATTAATTGTTCAAACTGAAAAAAATTAATCTTGCTTAAAAAGATAACTTGATATAGCAGAAAGAGCATGGGATTTGGAATTATTGGGTTGAGTTCTTAATTCTGAATCAAATAATTACTGGCTGGGCAAGTTATTTCACCTTCTGAAGCCTTCAGCTCTCATAACAGTAAAATACAAACAGCACTTCCTAACACCTAAATTTGCCATCATAATTAAAGGGCATCTGCAGGGGCTCCTGGGTGGCATAGTCAGTTAAGCATCTAACTCTTGGTTTTGGCTCGGGTTGTGATCTTAAGGTCCTGAGATTGAGCCCCACTCAGTACTGAGTCTCCTTGACATTCTCTCTCCCTCTTCCTCTGCCTCTCCTGCTCATGTTCTCTCTCTCTCAAATAAATAAATCTTAAAAAGGACATCTGTAAAGTTCCAGGCACAGAATCCATATGACACTACCTGTATCACCCATGGTTTACATTGGTGGAGAGTCTCCATCCATGAGCCTCACACTCAGAGACTGGTAATGGTCAAATATAATCATTACTTCCATCTAATGTGTAAGGAAATGGATGGAGGAGGGTGTATATTTGTTCCAAATCTGCACTTCCCCCTTTGTGTGCCACCAAACCAAATCCCATGATGTACTTCAAAATAATCAAGTGGGTTTGGAAAACACTATAAACTCTTCCCCTCTTGGAGATTTCCAGTGAGCACAAATCCATTAAAGACCCTGGAAAACCCTGAAGTAAACAGACCTTTATAATTTGTTTGGTTTAAAAGAGCATTTTCCAAACATGTTTAACTAGGAGATTTGTTTTTCCCTCGCATTAATACCTTCCAAGATGTTGTAGATTACACTTTACAAAATCCCACCGAAAGTTACATAGCTAATTGAACCCAAGTTAGGGGTTAGTAATATCTATTTTTCAGGCTTCCCCTACTCTCTCTGGAAGTAAAGGTCTTTCATTGTCAGTAGTTACTCTGGACCCTGAATACTGGGTCCTTTCGAAGTTTGCCTTTTTACCTTTGCTGTGCAGACCACACTTTGACATCAGTGTGGGTCGAGAGTAAGGAATGGGCTCTCTGACACATGAGTCAGTCCATCTGAATAAAATCCCTGCTGCCCCTTTCTAGCCATGTGAGCTGGAGCTGTGTGAGCCTCGGTTTCCTCATCCCTAAGTGAAAAATAATTAAACAAACGCACAAATAAAGATAGTTACTTTATAGGTCTTGGAGAGGATTCAGCAAAATAACCCAAGTAAGATAGGTAGTGTGATTCCTGGCACAGGTGTATTCAATTGGTATTAGCTCCTATGGAAGCATAGAAATGGGCCCATTTGAGAAAGAGAGAGCAGACAATGAAAGTATGTTTCCTTGCGTGGGTATCACACAGATTGATTGCCAGAGCAGTGTCAGTTTTCCCTGAGAGTCCAATATCCTGCTTCCAATTTTAGAGGCATATTTTCATTTCAGGAGTCAACTTCTATCAAAATGCATCAAATTTTATTGCACTTGATTCATACCAGCTTTTATATCGTCAGAGACTCCATCTGGTTCCTTCTGACTTAGGCCTCAACTGGCATTCCGTTCATTCGAATATCAGCACATTGGCTTGGAAAAGATTGCCAAAGCCATCTAGTCTTGCTATACCAAATATTTGGCACACATATCAATCAACACTTCCTCACTTTGGAACCCATGGTGTTCATTATTACTAAGCCATCACAGCACTTTTCCCCCAAGTCCAGACAAAGCCATGGTGTCAGGTGGCCATATCAGCTCAGTGAGGTTGACAAGTAAGCTGAAACTAAGTTGTGTCCCAAACCAGTTCAACCTCTCAGTCAATGTTTGAACCACCTCTATAGTATTACTCTCTATTTTTTAATATGTCTGATGGTGTGGAGCTCCCTAATAAGGGAAGCTGCAGAGGAAGAGGAGAGAAAAATAGAACAGATGCTAACATTTGGGTAGCATTCATAACTCTGTTATTCTAGTCACTGTCTCCAAAAACCCTGGAAAGATCCAAATTTTATAGCTGAAGAAGCCACAATTCAGGAAAGTTACAGGTTTTACTCCCCAGCAGGTAAGCAGAGTTTGATCTCCAGTTTTTCTGCTCTAAACACAATGTTCTTCTCTATTCCATCACAGTGCTTCCTTAAGAATTTTCAAAGTCTTTCCAGCTACAGCTCTGACATTGGGCATCTAACAACAGTTTCATAGGGGTCACCATATCCCAGAGCCCTTTTTAGAACGTCTCTTATATAACATTGGGGAATGAGTCAGTCTGTAACCCATCCTTCCTAGATAAATCTCTAATTTCTTCACTTTGGCTCAAGAGCTCAAGAACCTACTTCTAGTAGAGTCAATTAGATTTCCTGAAATTCTGGATGAAGGCCAGAGGAGGTCATCGTTCCATTAGGAAATGAACTGAAATTTACATTTGAAACAATTTTCCAGAATTTTACAGGAACCTCTATTATTGCCACTTGGTCGGACCCACTTTTTATTTTCTTTTCTGTCTAGGCAAGAAAGAGAAGAGAGAAAGCAAGTGCTCTGTAGAATTTTTATTTCAGAAATTGAAACCAGACCATACCAGGGCCATTTGTGGTCTGAATGTATCAATGGATCTAGTCATATTTCATCTGAGCTTTTCTTAGGTATACTAAACCACAAATATGAATCTCATTACTGTGTCTGGATGGAAATATTTTATGGATTAAGATTTGTGAGCTTAATTGAGTCTTGGTAAAGAAACTTCTGTTTGGGGGATGGGAAGAAGGAAGCCACAAAGCACCACCAGCCCTTCGGCCAAACAACTAAAGAAAGAAACGGTATCTAGGGGGTGGGGGGGTGTACTTAATATTGGCTACTTGACATAGGTCTAAAATGAAATCCAAATCTAAGTTCAGCAGAAATATTGCCAAATTAGTGATGGATCACAAGTCCCTAGAACCAAAGAGTCAAAGGACTGCAGATGCAATCTTGCTTATTTGACAGGAGAGGGGATGGGACGTGCCCAAGGTCCCACAGTGAGTGGCTGGCAGGAATGTGCCTCAAAGCTCATTTTCTAGCCCTTTGATCTACTACACTCCCCACTACACAGTCTCAGAGAAGTCTCAAATCTCTGGGAGCTGAAAAATAAGTAGTGAAAAGTTAAAATTCAAAAGGAGCGAGAGTGACCTAAATCTAACCAACAACGAATGCTGCAGTGAAATGGGAAGAATTGATGACTAATAACCCAGGAGGCTTCACTCACATCGAAACCAGAATTTTACACTGAGTATATCACAGGTCTGGTCAAGTTCACCTCCTGCCAAAGGTCTAGCCACCTCCTGCCAAGGGCTAGTGGAGTTTACTTTGATCCTATGGAAGGTCTGTCTCAAAGCAGACAGTACCAGACTCTCAAGAACCCTTGAGGTATAGCCTGAAATCTCATGGGAAGAAGCCTAGTGTGTCTTGTTCACTGTTGTAACCACTGTGCTTAGTGTGGTATCTGGCACGTAGGAGGTACTCACTGAACAGCTGAGTGAATAAAAATGAACTAATTCCGGGAATGCAGCTATGATGAATTCCTTGATATGTCTTTCCTTAGAAGAGATCACAAGAGAACTAATTACCTTAGAGCTATCAGGAAATAAGAGTATTTGTTCATTCAGTCATTCCATGCATATAAGCCCCTACTATGTGTAAGTTCAAATCAAGAAATATATTCAGCTTTGTTTCATGTAAACATAAACATATTGTGCCTTCAGTGTGTTGTAGACACTGAACTTGGTGTTGGGTATTAGGAGATGAATGACTCAGATATAGTTCCTGTCTCCATGGAGCTGACAGATTCTATTCACTCTAACTCCTTACAGTCCAACATAAATACAAGATAGAATTGGCTTATGCTCTAAGAGAGGAAGATATACATACATAATAAGTCACCCAAAACCAATTTTAAAATGACACATGATGGAAATTATATCAAATCAAGAACTGAGAGAATTCAGAGGGAAAAAATTACCCAGGAAAACTTCTAATAATAGGTGATTTTTTTAGCTCTATCCTGAAGGACAAATAGATTTGTCCACTCAGAGATGGCAAAGGGACTCTTGAGCAGCCTTCAAGACGTCTGATACCCTCTCTCATTGATAACTGAGGTATGACAGCATCTCCAGAGATTTTCCCCATTGAGCCAAGTATTCAAAAGTTATGGAGATAGAGCTTGGGACTGGTCTTGAACCGTAACCTTTTTTCCTTGGCCTTCTAGCACAAAAGGTTATAGAAGTCCATGGTTCAGAGCACTTATTTGGACTCAGACGGACTTGTGTTCAAGTTCTGACTCCACTACTTAATATGTGTCTGAATTTTTATAAGCCACATAATTACTCCCTGCCTCAATTTCCTCATCTTCAAAATGAGAATAAAGATAATGCCCCATATCATTTTGTGAGAATTTAAAATTGGAAACTTAAGATGCTTACTGGCAAAATAAGCACACACGGAACGGTCATAGATGATGTTTTTATTACTTGTATTATCATTGTTATGATTTCAAACTCTTTCTTACCTTCCAAGGCCTTTTCAATTAACATTTGGTGGTTCTGAGCATTGCTTCCTCCAGGAAGCCCTCTGGGAACTTACATGCTCAGACTGACACTTTTTTTAATTCCTTCATTCAGACCAGTACTGGTACTGAACCTCACTATGTATATTCTAGTTTCTGAGATTTCTGGAAACAGAATAAGTCCTTCTTCTGCTGAGTCTCCCTGGCACTCAGCACACTATGCAGCCTGTAGTAAGTAAATAGCAAGCAGCCCTTATAAGAATCTTAACACTTATGCTCTTGCTATCAGCCTTAGAGTACGTGCTGTGTTCTCAATCACTTAAGAATATCACAAATATGTCTGTCTCTGCCAATACCATATTGTTTTAACTACTGCAGCTTTGAAATATATTTTGAAACCAGGAAATGCAGTGCCTCCAGCTTCAAGATAGTAGATTTTTTTAAAGCTCCCTATGGGGAACTAACTGCAAGCTGATATGGTCCTTGCATTCAAGGGAGTTTTGCCAAGGGCTAGCTCCCGTAATCCCTGCAGTTCACTCACTACTTGACTCGGTTCACATAAATGCTCTGGGTCAGGTTGACACAGTCCTTGAGTTCCTCTATAAATATGCTTGAGAAAACTCTTCTGTTTTGAAGCAAGGTGGTCACATGGGACCTGTGGTCCTCCGATTTCAAGCTCCTTGATAAATATTCTTGCTATTGAACTATAAATTTCCAAACTAAACCTGAAGTTATAATTTTAACAGGCAAATTGCCATGACCAAAAAGAGCTTAGAAAGTTCAATGGTAAAAGAAAAGTTCAATGGTAAAAGTACCGATTTACATAATTTATGGCATCAATGTAGAATATATTGTATGTGCTGATCAATGATGTCAAGGAGAAGAAGCATACGATCATCTTAACAGAATGCTAAAAAAATTTTATAAAAATCAAAATCAACATATATTTTTGATGAAAGAAAATCTTAACATATTAATATGTTAAGGAATATTGCTCTCAAACCAACTGCTAATATTATACTTAGCAATAAAACATTGGAAGCATTTCCATTAAAGTTAATAATTTGACTGTCATCAGCATTATTTAAGATTGTTCTGGAAGTGCCAATCAATGCAATAATGAGAAAAAGAGATGAGGGAGGTATAAATATTTGATGGAACAGCCAAAATTATCATCTGAAGACTGTATGGTTGCTTGAAAAACTGTTAGAACTAACAAAAGAGTTCAGAAAGTTTGACAATTATGAAAGAAATGTTTAAAAATTAGTATATATCAGCAATAATTAGCTAAGAAAGAAAATAGAAAAGAAGAACCCATATAGCAAAGAAATAACAAAAATCAAAATGTCTCATAATAAATATAATGATAAATATGGATATCTGCAAACCTTACCACAGAACCTAATGAGGAGATTTGAATAAAAGCTGAAATATTCTACAAAAAAAGAATATCACAAATATTAAATCCACTAAATGGACTTAAAATCAAATACATTTGTGGGCGCCTGAATGGCTCAGATGGTAGAGCATCCAACTCTTGATGTTGGCTCGGGTGATCTCAGGATTGTGAGATTGAGCCCCACGCCAGGTTCCCAACTGTCCATGGATGGGCGTGGAGCCTGCTTGAGATTCTCTCTCTCCCTCTGCTCCTCCCCGCCCCTCCCCGGCACATGCGCACACGCTCTCTCCCTCTCCTCTAAAAAAATTAAAAATAATAGTAAAAAAATTAAAAAACTGCATTTGTGAACTTTTAGGGGGAAGTTATAAGCTTTATGATTAGAACATGCTGATTTTCTTCATTGTCGTATCCTTCATGGTTAACTCAAAGCCAGGCAGATGGTAGGTATTTAATAAATATGTACTGCAAAGATGGATGGGTGGATGGATGGGTGGAAGGATGGAAGGATAGAAGGATGGATGGATGGATGGATGGATGGATGGATGGATGGATGGATGGATGGAACACTGAAGAAACCTTATAGGACCAAGAAACCTTGAAATCTCTTAACACAAAGTCTCCAAGATCGCATTGCTGATACTTCTTTCTGGGGACCTTTACACTCACCTTAGATTAAGAATTACCAGAAGCCTCTCATATGCCCTTATTTTTGAAGGACTCTCAGTAGTGGGGGAAAGAGATAAACCTCAATTAAACTCATTGACCAAGAGGGAGGATCTCTGGGTTTTAGTATCAACTTCACCGCTAATCAGCTGCCAACCTTCTCTGATGTTTCAGTGCAGTAATTCCCTTGCAAGGCGTGTATGTACTACATCTCGTGATTCAGATGTGGCTGCCTGGAGTGAGGTATTCATACCAGTCATGAAGCAGGGCTCTGTGGAACTGTATAGGTGCTGTACACCTGCCACATATACTGGAAGGATGTGTTTTGGTGCCACAGATTTGCCACCCCCTAGTCTGTGATCTTCTACAGTTGCTTTTAAGCTCTACTCAACTCTGATTTTCACTCATGTCTGTCTGTGTCTATGGAAAGTGCTGAGAAGCTGAGCCAAACCGTTTCCCGTCAGAAGCAATGTCTTAAAAGACTAAACCACAAGCATCCTCTTCCGGAGAAATCCCTGGCAGAGCAGTATGGACAACCATCCCAAGAGGAGCACTGCCTCTTGGCCAGGGTACTGACCTCCCACAAAAGAGCCCCACCCTAGGCTCACAGACATGCCTTTCTTGCTACTGAATGAAAATAGATAAACTGGGAGGAAAACTGGGGCTCTAGTCTCAATATCCTCACTCCCCTGTGGATTTCAGAGCATCCCTGTCACTTGACAAACCAAAGCACTAACAATGGTACACTTCCAAGGAAAAAGGAATAGTGGGCAAGAAGGGGCTCCCCCCCCTACTTACAAATCTCTCATCCTTCAGAAACTGGCCTTCTAATATCTGCCTTCTCCAAACCAAGGACACAGACCATCACACAATAACGACACACACAGGTTTCTGAGATCTCTCCCCTGTTAGGTACTGTCCTAAATATTTTCATGTATTTTCTCATTTAATCTCATTTTCTCCCACTTGCAGTTGAAAGAACTTTATTGTGAGATTGATACTAGTGTTTCCATTTCACAAGCAAGAAAGTTAAGGCTCAGAGAGGCAAGGTTACATATCAAAGTTCATAGCTACCAGATGAAACCATATGAAGTTGCCTTCTATCCAGCCATTTTCACCTGCAAAAAATGTCAATTCCATAGGGGTCAAATGGAGAACAAGTGGCAGAACCAGGGTTCAATAGTACTCTACTGGTTCTAGAACAAATATTTTCAAACATTGCACAGATGTTTGAAAGATGGATGATTGTCCATTTTAGCGTTTATCATTCTTCCCTATAATTATCTGTTTTTATGTCTCTTCCCTTTACTGGACCATGAATTTAATGAGAGCAAGAATGATCCATCATGGTCTCTGAAACACCTCACTATCCCTTGGGCTATCTTAGCACTCATTCAGTTCGTCTGTGTTGAGTGCAAGAATGGGTAATTTTTCAAATGAATTAATTCTCAGGCCTCTGGGGTGATTGCTGGCTCCAGAAGCATCCGAGCTGGGCACCGGTTAAGTCACCATGTTACATAAATGGATAGATGCTTTTCAGTGCTGGGATTCAAACACCTAGGGCTTGGAGGTGCTTTGGTTTGATAGTCATAGTTCTCTTAATTCTTTTAAGACAGATTGTGCTGGCCTCACTAACCTCGGAAAAAATCCACACTTAAGGCTGTTTCCTGGCTCCTCTCTCTTCCTGACACATTCCAAGAAGGAATTTATGGATGTTGGGAAAGACAAGGAGTAAAGAATTTCTAGAACTTTAAGAACGGCCATGTAAGCAGCTCCATGCTTAAATGACTGTGCGATAAAATTCTCTTGCCTGTAAGCAAGAAGAAAATATTTGGTCTGAGCTGCCTCATGCCCTGGAAAGAGATTCATCTGCATTTCTAAACAGTAGGGATCCTCCTCACTGCCCCCAACCTAGGATATTTCATTTGCGTGCCTAAGTCAACACGATAGATATATTCTGGGAACCACTAAAAATGAAGTCATAAGTAACTAATTCTGAATATGATTCTAGCCAGTTGGAAGTTTTATCTTTATCTAAAAATGAAATTGTTTATTCTCCAGCTGTAACCAGGAAAAAATTCAAATATTGTTTATTCCTTTACCCAGCAGTGGTCTTTGTCCTGTGGTGAAGTGCCTAAAAATAAGGGATAGTTTATGTCATGCTGCTTCCAAAAGGTTAGCTACCAAACAGCTCTTCTTGGAGACGAGGTGTGGGCAGATCTGATAACCAGACAAGAGGCACCTTAATGTGTAAAATTATTCGCCAGAAAGCCCTTGGGATATGGCTGCCACCATACTGACCTGCTCTCCTCACCTGTTGAATGAAGTGTTACTTCAGAGTAATGTCCCGAATAAAAATCTGTGATGCCAAGATTTGGAAAATGATCCTGTCATCATCTAATACTCAAGAAGGTGAACCAAGAACTACTTTTAATCTTGAAACAGCAATGAAGTCCTAACAGCTTAACATCCTCCCCCACTTTAAAAAAAAAAAAAAAGGCTTCAGAACTATTATTTTTATCCCTTTAAATTTGGAGGGGGAACCCTAAATATGCCAGGTATTTGGAGACCATGGACTAAAGACAGCAGCCTATGCTCTACCCAGTCTCTCAACAGAGGACACTGAGCAATTAGACACCTATTCTTAGAGAGATACAATGTTGCTTACTGGGCTCAGTGCCAACTCTTCACCTTGACCTTTTATGTACTCCTATTCCTTATTATGGTTCTACCAACTCTGTGTGCTCACTCCTTTCCACTCCCCTGCATGTCTTTGACCCCCTTGTAGAACTAACCTTCAGTTTCATCCACATTACCCACACCTCTGCCTCTAGCAGGGAGCCACAAAGGGACACATTTATCATCTTCTTTATTCTTCGTATCAACCGTGTACTCCAAGTCCCTTGCCTTTCTCTGTTCCCTTTCTAGTTCCACAGGCTGTGAATTCTATCCAACTACTGAAATTGTATCCATCCACTTTTCAAAACTGCCATCCATCAGTTCAAGTCCATCTCAGATGGCACCTCTTTCAATGTGTTTTTCTTAAGTCCCTCAAAAGAATGCAGCCTCCCTCCACTTAAAACATGCATAGACTTAGAGCCCTTGTTGTTACCTGTTATATTGTTATTATAATCATGATGTATCTCCCTGATTCAACCACCCCTTCTAGATGCAGTTTTCTTTCTGATCCATTCTCTATTTGACCAGTGTTGTTATTGCTTCCATTATTATTACCCACCATATATAAAGCACCTACTGTATGTCAGACACTATGCTAGTAACTTAACATATATCTCACTTCACTCCTTGCTCCCGAAACACTGTGAAATAGATGTAGGTATAGCCATGTAGGGGATCCAAGAGAGACTCAGGAGGTGAACGAATGGCCACAAGAAGCAGCTACTAAGTAGAAAAGGGACTGAGGCCTCTCAAAAACTCTGGAGCAAAGTAGTATATGAGTCAACAGAAGTTTCTCTGCCATAAGTTTCTCTGACAGGTTCTACCAGCTTCCAAGAGAAGTGTGAGGCAGAGCGGACAAGATGTTCAGGCATGGCCAGAGTGGTCCCTTATCTCTGGTTTGATTTGAGGAGTAGCTTATCCCTGGTTTGACTTGAGGAGAAGAAACTCATGGAGAATTTGGGGCTTTAAAGTATGAAGGAAGAAAGAAAAAGAGAGAGGAGGGAAGGAGGGAGGGAGGGAAGCATTGAGGGAGGGAAACATTTCCTATTCCCAGGGTAGGATGGGGAGCAGCCGAGGAAGGATGCTGACCTGAGGCAAAGTGGATGTCCCTTCATATTTGAGGAGGGCAATAGCCGTAAAGACCATTTCTCACTTGTACCTGGATAAGTTTGAACATGTAAGGTCCAAAAGCATAACAGAAATTATATTGCACATACATATCTGCTTATGTTTAGCTGAGTTATCACACAGACACCATCTTCTCACACAAGTCTCCTGCCATAGGTATCTGGGCTACTCACCCATTTTCATGAGACAGGACACTTAACAACATGATACAGATTCTCTCTGACCTCTCTGAGCTTCAGTTTCCTTGTCTGGACCATGGATTTAATATCACTAAGCAGTGCTCTAAACCAGTCCTGCTCAGTAGAACTTCCTGCCACATTGGAACTGTTCTTTCGCTACACTGATATTATAGCCACATGCCACCATAAAACTCTTGAACTGTATTACAACTGAGGATGGACATTTTCATTATATTTCATCTTAATTCATTTTCATTTTAACAACCACCTGTGACTAGTGGCTGCCATATTGGACACTGAAGCTCTAGACCAATGCATTCAAAGTTTTCTACCTCTTCTTGAACCTTCTATCTCATGGGGAAATGTTTATGGTATTTTTTTTCTCTCCAGATTAATTATGTTTTGAGAAATCCACAGGAACTGAGGGACCTTAAAAAAAAAAAAAAAGCACAGCCATTCATTTGGACCTATAAATTGCTTTTGATAAAAATACAAGGCAGAGTCTGCTCTGCATTACTTTCTGCACCCAGAATATACATTGAGGCAGGATAAAGAGCAAGGCGACATGCAAAGCTTGGAAAAAGCCCCTTTGTCCTAAATGTGTAACCCCAGCTATCTGTGTTGAGCCCATACAAAGGCTATATCTCTTCCTGCTGTTTTCTTTTACAAACCCCGATACTCCACTAGGTCCTTTAATCTTATCATAAAATATGAGCAGACCTGGATCTCTATCTACATCCATATCTTCCAAAGTATATTCGTCTGGGAACAGAAAGAGAAATCTTTACTTACCTGCAGAACTTTTATCCCTGCTTAAAAAAACAGATCTATATATGCCAAGGTAGATTTTAAGAGTTGGGAGAAATAAAATTCTAGAAAAAATACTAATTGAAGGCTGTACTTTTCACTACAAAGCTTCCCTTTGATAAGCTCCTGCTGCTGACAAAGACCATGCCATCCCTGCTACCCACATTATCTCCTGCACTTTTCACAACAATCGTATGAGAACCCCTGTATCACATTTTAATGACGATGTGACTCTGACTTAGGATAGGAGATAATATTTTAGCCAAGAAAGAGGAAGCTGAGCAGTGACTCAAACCCAAGATAGTGTGTCTACAGAAGCTGTGTTCTTCAACACTAGTCTACATTCCAGTGCTTGGACCATGCTATGTTCTCAAAGAAGCCCGTTCTGCCGGAGAGTTCCAAGTAGAAAAATATTTCTCCTCTTATGCTGAAATTTGCCTTCTTGTTACCAACCTGCCTCCCCACCCCTAACAAAAACATGCATCAACCCTTGTTCTGTCCTTTGAGGACCAAGGGACTAGCCAGTTCTGGCTTCCCTAGGATTTATACGTGGTCATCCTGTCCCTCTCAACCCTAGCTTTTTCAGCTACAGGATAAACACACACAGTCCACACTCATTCCTCCTACAAGATAGTTTCCAGACCTTTCACTAGCTGATCTCTTCCTATAAAGATAAGAATCTGCTTGTGTTTTAAAAGAGTCTCTATAGAATAAGTCGTTCATTCTGAAATTTTAAAAGCCCTATTGTCAGAACATGACCCTTCACGTCTAACCTAAATTATCACAAACTATAAGCTAAAGTAATTATCCCTAGGTATATCCTCAAGGGAGACCTTAACCAGCCAGTTGTCTGCGTGAGAATATTTTACACTTTTTAAAGATTATTATTTGCTCCCTATCTTTTTTCTCTGGTGTAAATATTTCCAGTAAGGTTTACCTCTTCCCCCATCAGTAATTTCTACAGTGCCTCTTTCATCTAAATCCAGGTTGCTACAGAGTTTAAGACAGGATTCAATGCAGAGGTCAAGCTCAAGCTTAAGCAAAAGGAAAGCTATTGACCTGGATTCGTGGCTACATTTTGTTCTTAGGAGTGCAACAAAACAGCAGCTCTTACTATGGGCCTGTCACCATGCTGGGTGCCTTCTGTACAGATTTCTAATCTGTACATTGTAAATACTTCGACTCACATTTTACAGATAAGGTCATGATTAGAGAGGATAGTCACTTGTCAAAGTCACAGAGCTAGTGACTGGAATTGAACCCAGGTGTGCCTAATTCTAAAGCCTGGGCACTTTCCTCCACACTGAAGATGTAATGGGTCTTTTCTAAAGTACAAAAAATATCCATCTGCCCTCAGACCATGAGCCAATGGGAAATACACAACTCTCCAGAATCATATTTCCTTTCTCAAACAATGCAGCATTTGGCTGTGCCAGTGTTAAGTCTCTTACACAGGGCAGTGAAAAATCCTTACTCAACCCATACTCTGGTCATTATTACCCCAGACTCATTGCCTCGGAGTCTCAACCAGCAGCTCTAATGGCCTTTTAGATGGAAATTTAAGTCATTTAGCAACACACAAAAAAGTGTTGGATAAAAGTCCAAAAGCATTTCAAACTTGGCCCATGGCCCTTCCTAATAAAAAAATAAAAAAGAAGAAGAAGAAGAAAGAAGAAAGAAAAAGCTAAGAATTATTGGGAAGAGGGTAAAAGGAAGGACTTTGTGGAAGGCAAAGAGAGTGATGGCAATAGAGTGTGCAATTAATGAATATTTGTTCAGTAAACAAATAGGATGGGCTATGCTGGCTTAAAAGAAAAGAACTTGCCAAGTTTCTCTTCTTCATAATAATTTTTATTCAATGAGCTGGCCTACATCACAGATCCACACATTCTTATTTAGGAAACTAATTTGAATAAGAAAGCATACTCAAAAGAAGTGTTTGTTTCCTTTTTGTTGTTGTTGTTGCTGTTGTTTTGCGGGTTTGTTTGTTTTTGTCTAACCAGGGAGTACATGCCCTAAGTTGCTGTTGCATGGATAGTCGATAAAATATCAAGTATGAATATGTTTAGGATGTAATGGGGATGTGTGGATAGGAAGTTCTTGATTAAATGTAGAGCCAGTGCTTTCCAAGTCCCCAACCCGTGCTCAGTCTTACAGAAATGTTTCTCAGTTCAGTTTTCCCCGCCATGATCCCTCTCCAGATTTCACAAAGACTTTCTGTTGTCCTGCAGGAGGCAATCACACGGGGTGATGTTGAAGTGTTCTATCATTGAAATAAGATCTTTCTGGGAAAAAAAAAAGTTGGAGAATCTCTGTAGCCTAAGCATTCTAAATACTGCATCTAGTGGACATACATAGCCAACTCTGAAGGAGTAAGTGTAAGAATAGAATGGGCATAGAAAAATGCCGATTTGTGAAGTGACTAATTAAAAACCAGATACCTCTCAACTATTTTTTTGAACTATATTCAAATGTATTTTCTAAGTAAAGAGGAGTATGAATGACTTCATTCCCTGTATATGCCACTCCCACATGCATCCAGAGCATATTTAGATCAATATTACAACCATCTAAGGGTTAGCCATGTCTTCTTCCCATCTCCTCCAAAATATCTCAACCACATTTGACAACAGCCCTTGCCTCTGCCACCTTGACTGTCCACACAGAAAATTAGTCCTAAGACAGAGGAACAAAAGACAATTTAGCAAAGTGAGAACTGCCTCACAGTAGCATAATCTCTGTATGCTGTTGGTATCTAATCCTTTCACTCTTTAAGGCTCAGTTTAAATTCTGTCCTTTCCAACACCACTCTTTGACAGTTCTTTTCATTTTTTTCAAATTCCAAAAGGAGTAGTACTCTATACCACAAAATCAGTAATTTGCATTCCTTCCTGCTTTGTTCCTTAAGTATTGAATGTGTGATTCCATTTTATTTATAATTCTATTAAGGCCTTTGAGGGTATGCACTTAGTCTTATGTTTATTTCTATCTCCATAGAACTCTGATTATTGCGGAAAACACAATATGTGTATTAGTCTGTTTGGACTCTTATAGAAACATATCACAGTCTGTCATTTTGGCTTAAACAACCAAAAATTAATTTTCTTACATGTTCTACAGGATGGCAGGTCCAATTCAAGGTGCTGGAAATTTCAGTTCTGGTGAGGCCTGTCTTCTTGGCTTGCAGTTGGCTGCCTTCTCACTGTGCCCTAACATGACCTCTCCTCTGTGCACAAGCAGAGAGAAAAAAAGAGGGAGGGAGGAGTTCTGTTACATGGTGATCCTCTTCTGTAAGGACACTAGCACTAACAAATTAGTGATGTACCCTTATGACCTCATTCAAAACTACCTCTCTAAAGACCCTATCACCAAATATAATCCCATGAGAGGTTCAGGCTTTAATATATGAATTTGGGGGAAGGAGAGGACAGGATTTTGTCAATAACACTCAATGAGAATAGTGTAAGTACTTATAGATTGGAGAAGAGAGCAGAGGCTCATGGACATTCTTTTTGAGCCATCTCCTGCCCTCAATCATAGTTTGGACAACTGGTTTAGAAACATTCTATCAAATTCTCCAAAAAGCCTGACTTTTTAAGGTTATAGAAATAAATCAAGGAGAAGAGAAACTGAGGCTACTATTTTGATGGCCGCATAACAATTAAGAAGCTGGGCTGGAGTTAAAACTCACCTTGGCTTCTAGTGCATTCATCATTTGAACCTCTGCTTCCCAGAGTGGAGGGGAACCAGCAGATGCTGCTAAATGTGGACTGGAGGGCCAATAATAAGAGGCAGGAGTCACTGAATATCTACTTATAATATTCTTACTTATAACATTACTTTAACCCTGACACTAGCCACTCACTGTACAGAAAGAGAAATAAGACAAAGAAAAGTTGCATGATTTACCCAAAGGCACAAATCCAGGTCTGATCTATATTATTCCAAAGTTTTGCCCTTTTCTCTATTTCCCACCATCTCCCTGTATTTCCAGAAGTTGAAAAGTGAGTGTAAATCATTCCTTTAGGGTGGCAATTTTCTTCTAGAGACCAGTTTGTATCAACACTAGAGGGAATACTGAAGGGATATCAGGCGAGCTTCAAACGCAGAAGATAGAACATCAGGATTCACTTGGAATGATGATATTCAATAGAGTCAGTTAGCAATGGATACTAACAAGCTTGTTGTTCTCCCTTATTTCCTTGCAAAAGATAATTCTTTCGAGAAGATCAGGAACCCCCTGATCTGGATTCTCCTGTGTGCTTCCACATCTGCACTTCTGCCTGAGACTGAGACACCCTAGAAGCAAGAGTGCAGAAACCCCCAGCCAAACCCACCTCCACCATGGGGGCCCTGACCTGGCTGTTGGCGGGTATCCTCCTATCCTCACGCATCCTCCTGACGGAAGGCGGAGTCCTCAAGAAAGTCATCCGGCACAAGCGACAGAGCGGGGTCAATGTGACCCTGCCAGAGGAACAGCAGCCGGTGGTGTTTAACCACGTCTACAACATCAAGCTGCCTGTCGGTTCCCAGTGCTCAGTGGATCTGGAATCAGCCAGTGGGGAGAAGGACCTGGCCCCACCATCAGAGCCCAGTGAGAACTTCCAGGAGCACACGGTCGACGGGGAAAACCAGATCGTCTTCACACACCGCATCAACATCCCGCGCCGGGCCTGCGGTTGCGCGGCGGCTCCTGATGTCAAAGAGCTTCTGAGCAGACTGGAGGAGCTGGAGACTCTGGTGTCTTCCCTGCGGGAGCAGTGCACCACAGGAGCTGGCTGCTGTCTCCAGCCCGCCGAAGGTACGTCCAGCCACTTGCTGTCCAGACGGGAGAAGTGATGAGCACGGCCAGCTCCTTCACTTTGTTTCCAAAGTGGATTCCCTGGGGAACTGGCCTCACAAAGTGTTCATTGAGAAGAGATTTTATGGTCAAATAAATGTGGAGAAAGTAACCATCTCTGTTCTGCTCTTGGAGAGTCTTGGTGACAAATGTTTCTCAGAGGAATTTCTAGACCTCTGAGAAGTCTTGCTTGGAAAAACCTTGCTTCACTTTAATGACCAGTTTCTAACATTTATTTGACTGTGAGATCTACACATTCTCTTCCCCAGAACCTCTGAACATATTATGAATTTCCTGACCAAAGATCACTCTCTGAAAGGTGCTGATACGACCCATCACCTCATTGTCGAGACAGGAAAACCCCAGAGGGAGGGTGGCATTCCTCACAGTCCTGCCACAAGTGACCAAGTTAGTACTTGAACTCGCAAAGACACAGTGTAGCCTGTGGGGTGGCACAAAGTCCGGGAACTGGGGAAAATGTTCCGGTTTAGTGTTAGCAACAGCCATCATCACAGTGTATGTTGAGCCATTACCTCACTAAACCCTTCCAAGAATCCTTTGAGATAAGGTTTAATACTCCTGTTCTACATATCTAACAGCTGAGACTCAAAGAAGTTAACCAGTTGGCACAAAACAGCACCAAGAGTAATAAGAGAAAGGAACTATGAGAGCGCCTGTGGTCTCCAGAGCTCACGCCTCTCCCCCCATAATAGCCTGTATCCAGTACTTCCTCTTCTCTGGGATTTTGCCATTTTAGAATTGTCTTCGTCTTCACTGCCTAGAGTTGACCGGGCTACCGGAATTTTGGCTTCAAAGCTTCAAATCAGACCTGAACACCTTTATTTTTGCCACCTAAAAAAAACCAGAGAGCATTTTGATAAGTTATTTCTAGACCTAATCACTGTAAATGGAGAGGACTCTAGGACATGCTCTAGGTTTCCAAGGAGAGGGAAAGAAGTTTTCTTTAGGCACAAATTACTTCATCTTCCACTTCCATCGACTCCCTGGCAAAATGCAGATGGAAGTTACACAATAAGATTAATGCTAAAGAATGGGTTGAACACAGTGCTGTCCAGGAGAAATACAATATGAGCCAGGTATTCTTAATTTTTCCATTAATCACATTAAGAAATAAAAAAGGAACAGGTGAAAATAGTTTTAATCAACTATTTTATGTAACTTAGTGTAACCAAATTATCCACTTTTCAGCATGGGATCAATATAAAACTTATTAATGGGTGTTTTATATTCCTTTATTTAAACTAAGTCTTTGAAATGTCATATGTATTTGGCATTCATAGCAAATCTCAATTCAGATTAGCCATGATCCAGTTGTTTAATAGCCACTTGTATCTCATGGCTACTATACATGAAAACATATGATTCTCACCTTTCAAACTATTTGTTTTAATTGCCTTCTTCCCTGCTGTTAGAAAGGAGCTAAAAAATATTAATACAACTGTATTTTGGTGCAGAGAAAATGGAGTGAGCTTTGTTTCTTCTCCCTGGCTCCATGGAGACTATGCCAGTCACTCCTGCAAGCTGGGCCAAGACGTGAGGCAGACTTCAAAGAGCTGGAGGCATGTCAGCCCTGACCATGTCTTCCTCAGATTCGCCCACCACCACAGCCTTCACGATGGGGAGGAGAAAGCCAGATGCACATGACTGTTGTGGGGGCACAGCCACATTACAAGCTGTACTGACAGAATTAGAAAGCCATTACTATGCTGCCTCATTTCAGTAATGGAAAATTAGAATGTTCAGTCACGTAAATCCATGTACCGACTTGAGTCAATCCAAAAAACTCTGCAAGAGGAGATCACAATGACAATAACAGTAGGTCTTCAATGTCCTCACTTAACCCTGATACACCCCAGGGAGGTAGGTGATTGGTCCCACTGACGGGTGAAGAAACTGATCTCAAGAGCATCTAGCTCCCTTTCCAAATGCAGCACAGCTACAGAGCCAGAATCAAAACTGAGTTCAGTTCAACAAATATTTCTTGTGTGAAACAATTATTCTCTTATGTGCCTGACCTTGGCTAGGTACAGGAGGAATTACATCGCCCAGCCTAATGCATTCCACAAGGCAATGATTTATAATCACTGGGCTCATGGGAATACTTGAAAATTCCATAAAAACTATGAACCCTCTCCCCGGGGGTGGAAAATACACACACACACACACACACACACACACACACATTAAGTACACAATCTTTGCCCAGGAGTTCACAGTTTCAGAGAGTAGGAGTGAAGAATTCTCACCTACACTAATGGGATGTCAGTTCCTTCTGATTTCACACACAAAACAACGAGCTTTCAAGCCAGATGGGACCTGAGGGTGCCACCATCTTCCGGCTGCGTTGGATCTGGGGTTAGGCGGGTGGTAGCAGAGGAAGCCGCTGCTTGTGCTCAGCCGCCAGCCTCCTCTCTCTTGTTGCAGGCCGCCTGGACACCAGGCCCTTCTGCAGCGGCCACGGGAACTTCAGCGCGGAAGGTTGCGGCTGTGTGTGTGAACCGGGCTGGAAGGGCCCCAACTGCTCGGAGCCCGAATGTCCTGGCAACTGTCACCTGCGTGGCCAGTGCCTGGACGGGCAGTGCGTCTGCGATGAGGGCTTCACGGGGGAGGACTGCGGCCAGCTGGCCTGCCCCGGCGACTGCAACGACCAGGGCAAGTGCGTGAGCGGGGTCTGCGCGTGTTTCGAAGGCTACACGGGGGCCGACTGTGGCCAGGAGGTGTGCCCAGTGGCGTGCAGCGAGGAACATGGCCGCTGCGTGGACGGCCGCTGCGTGTGCCAGGACGGCTTCGGGGGCGACGACTGCAACGAGCCTCTCTGCCTCAACAACTGCCACGGCCGTGGGCGGTGCGTGGAGAACGAGTGTGTGTGTGACGAGGGCTTCACGGGCGAGGACTGTGGTGAGCTCATCTGCCCCAACGACTGCTTCGACCGCGGCCGCTGCATCAACGGCACCTGCTACTGCGAGCAGGGCTTCACGGGTGAGGACTGCGGCCAGCTCAGCTGCCCTAATGCCTGCACGGGCCACGGTCGCTGCGAGCAGGGCCAGTGTGTGTGCGACCCAGGCTTCGCCGGGCCCGACTGCAGTGAGAAGAGGTGTCCCGCCGACTGCCACCAGCACGGCCGCTGCGTGGACGGGCAGTGTGAGTGTGACACCGGCTTCACGGGAGAGGACTGTGGCGAGCTCCAGTGTCCCAACGGCTGCAGCGGGCACGGCCGCTGCATCAACGGGCAGTGCGTTTGCGACGAGGGCCACACTGGGGAGGACTGCGGCCAGCTGCGGTGCCCCAATGACTGTCACAGCCGGGGCCGCTGCGTCCAGGGCAAGTGCGTGTGCGAGCCGGGCTTCCAGGGCTACGACTGCAGCGACATGAGCTGCCCCAACGACTGCCATGAGCACGGCCGCTGCGTGAACGGCATGTGCGTGTGTGATGACGGCTACACCGGGGAAGACTGCCGGGACCTGCGCTGCCTTCGGGACTGCAGCAGCCGTGGCCGCTGTGTGGATGGGCGCTGCGAGTGTGAGCAAGGCTTCACCGGCCCCGACTGCGCGGATCTCGCGTGCCCCGACGACTGTCATGGCCAAGGCCGCTGTGTGAACGGGCAGTGCGTGTGCCACGAGGGTTTCATGGGTGCCACGTGCCAGGAGCGGAGGTGTCCCGGCGACTGCCACGGCCGGGGCCGCTGCGAAGACGGGCAGTGCGTCTGCCAGGAGGGCTTTGCGGGCCCCGACTGCAGGCAGCGTTCCTGCCCCAATGACTGCAGCGGCTGGGGCCAGTGCGTGGAGGGCCACTGCATCTGCAGTGAGGGCTATGCGGGAGAGGACTGCTCTGAGGGTGAGTCCCGGCGCTGAGCCACCTGCCGTTGACTCGGGAGCGGGCCCCTGGTGCGGGTAGAAGAGCTGTGTGTCCTGTTAGACCTGCACCCCTGCCGGCACACACATATACCGTTACAGGGGCCCTGGTTATGCTCCTGTCACAAGGCTACCCATGAGAAGGCTCAGAGGCTCAGGGGGTCATAGAAGAGAATACACCTATCTGGTACATTCTAGAGCTGTTATTGAGTCTACCTATCTAATCTACACCCAGGGTAAGACCCAGTGCCCCATGGTGAGGTAGATGAAATGAAAACAGCATTTTTGCCAAATATGAACCTTCTCTCCTACTCCCCACTGACACTGAACCAAAAATAACTTAAATCCCTCTATTTGGATGAGTGCAAAAATTCAGCTTAATTAAAGAACAGAGACATTACATGAAACAAACTGTTGTTCTTCATGCATACTCAGCTAGTAAGGAAATGCTAATCAATCCCTTACAAGGCAGACCCGTCTCTTAACTTATTTTTTAACCCGTCTCTTAACTTATTGTCTTTGATCCCAAGGATTATGAGCTCCTTCAAGGAGCACTACCCTGACAGCACAAGGCACAATATACAGTAAGAGCTCAATAAACCTGGATTGAGTGAAAATTCAACAAAGAATGATAATGCTTATGTTCACTGAGGGTCTTCGCTGAGGTCTCTTCTCATTCATCCAGACTATACCTATTGTAATAGAGAATTTCTGCCCCAATTAAAAGTGTCATTGATATGAATAAATAAATGTGTTTCATGGGCCCAAGGCAGGGAAGCCTGGTTGGAAACAACAGCAGGCTGGCAGGGAGCAGGTGTGAGTCCCAAATTTGATGAGACAAGCAAAGTTGGTCCAGTCCCTCTGCCTCACTCATACCTAGAAAATGAAAGAACTGGACCAAATGAGCCCCAGAATCTAGTCACACTAACGACTAGAGCAGGGAGTCCAGAGCAGGGAGCCAGGCTCAGGCTGCCTATGCCCATGCAAATGGCCTGAATCTGAACTAAGGTCCAGTGAGTTGAGAAGTCGGAGGGGTCAGGTCACAAAGAAACCTGAAGGAGAAAACAAAGAAAACAAAAGGGAAGGGTAGGGGAAGGGAGGGAAGAAAGGAAGAAAGAAAAGGGAGGAGGGAGGGGGAGAGAGAGAGAGAGAGAGAGAAAGAAAGAAAAAGAGAAAGAGAGAAAGGGAAGGAAGGAAGGAAGGAAGGAAGGAAAGAAGGAAGGAAGGAAGGAAGGAAGGAAGGAAAAGAGGGAGGGGGGGTGGAAGGGAGGAGGGAAGGAAGGAAGAAAAAAACCTGAAGGACACCCTGCAGACCCAGCACTTTTGCCTGAAGGTCACCAAAGGTTTTCAAGGTGAATCACAGCAGGAGCCCTTGGTGAGGTTTTCATTTTAGGAAATGGAAGCTGGATTTTAGGGCTCTGTGATTGGCAGTTGAAGGGACAAGTGAAGGGAAAGAAACCTAAAGAGAGAATTTATAGAGGACCTTACTGACCCCACCTAACCCAAGCTATCCTTTCTTCTTCCTGCCAGTGTCCCCTCCCAAAGACCTCATTGTGACAGAAGTGACCGAAGAGACTGTAAACCTGGCCTGGGACAATGAGATGCGGGTCACAGAGTACCTGGTCATGTACACACCCACCCACGAGGATGGCCTGGAAATGCAATTCCGCGTGCCTGGGGACCAGACATCCACCACCATCCGGGAGCTAGAGCCTGGCGTGGAGTACTTTATCCGCGTCTTCGCCATCCTGGAAAACAAGAAGAGCATCCCCGTCAGTGCCAGGGTGGCCACGTGTGAGTCCACAGAACCCACCCCACCCCCAGCAGCCTCTACTGCCCTTGGCTTACCCAGTACATGACCCTCCCCCAGGGTCACAGCTTCACCTTTGCCCCCATAGCTGCATAGCTGTCCTTTCATCCTTGTACCAGTTAAGACCCTGGGGTCCAGTTAAGTCCACTGATTTTTTTTTTTTTTTAAGAAACCCCTTATCTACCAATTCACTTAACTCACAATAACCCTATGAGATAGGACAATTATCAACCAGTTTTGCAGATGAGAAAACTGAGACCAAACGTTAAGCGTCTCCTCTCAAATTGGACTCTAAATAAGTGGTGGAGATAGGATTTAAACCCTGGAAGTCTGGTTGCAAATTAATGCTCCTTCCCATTCTATTCTACTATTTCCTTTCCATGGAGCTGTCTACATATTAAAAAAAAAAAAAAAGGTAGAAACATTAGGTTTCAAGTTATTCCTTTAAGAATCCAACATCAGTATAATTCCCTTCAGACCTAAAAAGTTAGTTGTGGCTAGAAATTGGTCTTTATTTTTGCTTAGTAAAAATAACATTGTCTGCCATGTTTTGAAATGTGCTCTATGCCAGGAACCGTGCCCAGTGTTCGACATACAACGTATCACTCAGTCCTCAAAATATTCCCAGGAACTGGTGTACTTACCTCTTCATCCCAAATGAAGAAGCTGAGGCTTATGGCACTTTGTGTCACGTGCCCGTGCACACAAAACTTGTAATGTGGAGCTTAGATTTGAGCCCAAGTCCATCTGATTACAAACCCTGGGTTAATATGGCTTCACCATATGAAATTGCCAGGATTTAATCATATGGTGAGTCCTAATGCATCCTGCGAGTAGTCAAAAACAGAACAGGGTCGCCTGGGTGGCTCAGTTGGTTAAGCAGCTGCCTTTGGCTCAGGTCATGATTCCAGGAGTCCCGGGATCAAGCCCCGCATCAGATTCCCTGCTCGGCGGGAAGCCTGCTTCTCTCTCTCACTCCCCCTGCTTGTGTTCCTTCTCTAGCTGTGTTTCTCTCTGTCAAATAAATAAATAAAATATTTTTTAATTAAATAAAATAATAAAACAGAATCTGGCTCTGATGGGGGTGGGGCACCCACTGGTGGGGTTTAGGGGAATCCCTGCTGTGTCTACCACCCACCCCCAACATGCAGCCATCCTTCCCTCTGCTCTTCCTGACAGACTTGCCTGCACCTGAAGGCCTAAAGTTCAAGTCCATCAAGGAGACATCTGTGGAAGTGGAGTGGGATCCTCTGGACATTGCTTTTGAAACGTGGGAGATCATCTTCCGGAATATGGTAAGGAGCACCGAGGAGCGGGCGTATTTGACATCAAAGATCAGAAAGGCAGTCTGAGGGTGCTACAGACTTTCATATCAACTTTATTTCCTTAGCTTCTTGTAGGGGAGAGGGCTGTGGTTATTTAGTCCCTGCATGTTTGCAAGTATATTCTAAGTGATTTTAATAAGTTGGTAAACATAGCCCTTAGGGCTGTGAGCTCAAATAGATGCTGAGCCGTTCCCATGGTAAATCTCCCTCAGAAGAGAACAAATGAGCTCTGTCTCCAGATGCCTCCAGACATATATGAGCTGGAGTATCCCTTCTCTCTGGGCCTTAGAGCACATAAGAGGTAGGAAAGTAGGTTCCTGAGTCCAAGCCCAGACTCTGCCACCAACTAGCTGGGTGCCAATGGCACAGCGGCACAGCTTGTCTGATGCTCGCTCCTGTGGTCTGTCAAAGGAAGGATTCAGTCTGTGGCTCCAGACAGCTTTGGCTTTCACATTCTGGCACTTGACTTGCGTGCCCAAGGAGGGAGTACAGAGGTTTACAAGAGGAAGAAGCCAGCTCGAGAAATGTCCTTATCCTCCATGCATCCTCAACGTATGGCTTGCACTGATCTGCCCCTAAGGAGAGTTTAGCAAAGGAGAGGATGCAGAAGGGGCAAGCCACAGAAAAGAGGCTGGAACCTTCTTTAGGTCTCACCAAGTTGCTTGTATCTTTCAGAATAAAGAAGATGAGGGAGAGATCACCAAAAGCCTGAGGAGGCCAGAGACCACATACCGGCAGACTGGCCTAGCTCCTGGACAAGAATATGAGATCTCTCTCCACATCGTGAAAAACAATACCCGGGGCCCGGGCCTGAAGAGGGTCACCACCACCCGTGAGTATCACCTTTAATGTGTGGACCCTGTAATAGAGCTGACTGTGCCCCAGAACGCCTCCACTTGATGACATTTCCTCCTATAGGGCTCCTGCATCAGCTAGGTTTCGTTACATAAAGAATAAGCCACAAACTTAGGAGCTTAAAACAGTTCTGCATACTGGTGATTTGGGGTTGGGCTCAGCTGGGCAATTCTGTTTTTGAGTGGGCTTGCTTCTGTGTGGGCTAGGGGCTGGTTGGCCTCGGGGGGCCTCGGTAGGCTAACTGGGGGCCTTCTCACCCGGCAGCTAAGCCCTGTACCACTCTGTCAAAGTACATCTCAAGGCCAGTCCAGATGTCCGGAATGGCAAAGAGATCTATCCCTTGATGAAAGGAGCCTCGAAGTGACAGCTCAAAGGGGGCACAGGTACAGGAAGATGAATAAGAGAGACCATTATAAATAACCTACCACATCATCTAATCTGATACACAGTTTTGTGAAAGACTTTGGGCAATTATTATTGTTACTAGTTTTCAACTGTAAAAACTGAGGCTTAGGGACTTGAAATCAGTTTAACAAATAACACATGATGAACACTTGGGCCACCACAGGCCACACTGTTGGTGAGGGTCCAGTTTTATAACTTTCTCCCCCTTTTCCACTAGCATTGATGAGGCACTGGTCTGTGTGGAATGTTCATCCCCTATCTCCAGTAGGAACATAAATTAAATGTCACTCAATAATAAAGATGTCAGAACTTCTTGGGGGTAGAAGAGAATTTGGCACTACTAGATCCTTTGGTGAGGGGGAAAAAGGAAATCTGGATTTAGAGTTGTTCTACCAACAAGCAAAACTTTAAATATCAGTAAATAAATAAATTGCCATTTGGGGAAACCTCTTTATCTTCAAGATAGCATCTGTGCCAACTGTTTAAGGAATTCATTCTTTTTGGCAGGAGGTTGTTGGAAAAGTTAAATCTGTTGACTAATGACAAGAAAGAACATCTTGCACATAACTATTGCACATTTTACCTCACTCAGAACCAACTCCTAGATTTTCTCCTCTGTAGGCAGGTATTTTCCATCATTCTGACACCATCCCTCTGTGGTAGGTAGAGAGCAGGTATCAACAGGAAAAAAATCACTAGATCATCAGAAAGGCATAGAAAAGATTCAGCAAATGTGTATCTGCTATAGAGAGGGCACACTGGAACTCCAAAAAGCATTAACCTGCTTTTTAATTTCCTTCTGGGGATTGCCTGCTTTATTCTTCTTGCAGGACAAACATCCCAACACCTGAAGTTCCCTAATCACATAAATATCAACACTGAGGGGCAGACATTTCCGTGTTCATTTTGCTGGTAGCTGAACTTTATCCAGGTTAAAGGACCTTAAAGTTTGGATGACAAAGCATTTTTGGCTCCTTCCCGCTGCTACCTGTATGAGGCTGTTACAACCATTTCTGGCACCTGGATGCTTTTGAGAGACATTCACATTTAAAGGAGCAAGAGCATGGGCTTTGGACCCAAACAGGGGTGTGAATTCCAGCTTCACTGGTTGCCACCACCTGGTGAAGTTCTGCTTCTTGAAGCCTAGGACCTACCATCAGGAACATAGATTTGTAGTGTCCTTGCAGGGTTGTCATGACATACAGGATGGAGTGCTGTGCTTGGCATGTAGTAAGCCACGGCAGTGCTAGTCCCCTCTATTCAAGGGTCCCAAATTTGGGGAGGGGTGTGAGGGTGATCAGTGAGCTTGGCTCAATCCCGCCTTCTTATGAAAGAGCTGCTAAGGACAGAAGCAGGTGTGGTCTTGGTGCTTGATAACACCTGTGAGAATACGGGACAGGCAGCTTCCCTGCTGGATTGTAGCTTTGTTTTCATCGTTCCTTCTATGGGTTCATTGTCGGTAAGCTGAGACTGATGGGTCAACAATTAGAATTCAAAAAATAAACTGCAGGTTTCTCATAGTCAGATAGGGCTTATTCTTCCTCATTCCCTGTATAACACTGAAGTTCCTTTCATTCGATATTGTTTCCTCAACCAGTGCTAAACACACAAACTTAGCTCTTTTTAAGTTGAAGAAATAAAGAAACACTGACTAAATGCCTTCATATCTTAATTTTAGGCATTTGCCAAATTCTCAGTCTGTTTTAATGTTTGCATTAAAATTGTTTATATAATTAGAAAAAAAGAATTCAGACAAAAATGACAAAGTCTGACACTATGCTGCAGATTAAAAGGGGTCAAAGACCCGCTCTCCAAATAAATGAATTTAGACCCTAAGTTGAATAATACATAAACTGTAGAGAAATATGTTACAGAACAGTGAAAGAAGTGCATTAGGATTCTTATTTTTAATTGTGCTGAGACCACTTAGAATGTGATTGTCCCTCTTCATGAGTATTGTTACCTCCAGGCACTGTGTTGTCAGGCACATCTCTAGAACTTCCTTAGCTTACATAAACTGAAGCTTTATACTTGTTGGGGAAGGTGTATGTGTTCACCTGATTACAAGGGTCAAAGAGAACTCTCGTTCAGAGCTGACATGTAAGTGAGGTTTTGAGGGATGACTAGGCAATTTTCCGGGGGGGGCGGGGCAATCTCAGGAAGAAGACACAAAGGAGGAGCAAGTGCAGAGGCCAGGAAGTGGGAAACAGCATGCCACGCTTGCCGTCACAGCACAACACACACGCATGACAACACGAGGATGGGTGGAATAAGAGGAGGGCTGAGGTGAAGGGACAAAGATGGCGAGGCTTGGGACAAGCCATGGCTTTCTGCCTGAATTCTTTCCTCCCAAATAACTCTCCATACCCGGCCAAGCCAGGGGTGGTCTCACTTTGGGGTTCCATAATTCTGATGGAGAAGTTACCAACCAGGGAGTTTTGCCTAATTAAAAAGCCAGGGAGACTAAATCAGCATTTTTTTTTAATTTTCTATTTTTTAAAGTCAATTAACCAACTTACAGTTTCAGATGTAAATCAGTGTTTTTTAAATGAAAAAAACCCTAAGCATGTTTCTTCAACTCAGGAGCACGGTAATGATAATAACAACAGGGCAGTGACCGTTTATGATGTGACTGCCGTGCTCCAGGCTCTGTGCTGGGTGCTTTGCAAGCGATATCTCCTTCTGTGTCCCTGCAAGGCAGTTGTCTTCATCAACATCTAGAGTTTGTCAAATGAGAAATGGAGACTCAGGAAGACAAAGGAAGGTCAAGTGGTTGTTAGACACGGAACTGTCCATGCATGGAGCTGGATGGCTCCCAGCCCCTCTCTGCTCAGCCCCTGGCCCCAGCCTCAGTCTCTGAAACCACCCTGCCATCTGCCCCTCACAGGCTTGGATGCCCCCAGCCAGATCGAGGTGAAAGATGTCACGGACACCACAGCCCTGGTCACTTGGTTCAAGCCCCTGGCCGAGATTGATGGCATTGAGCTCTCCTACGGAATCAAAGGCGTGCCCGGTGACCGCACCACCATCGATCTCACACACGATGAGAACCAGTACTCCATCGGTGACCTGAAGCCGGACACCGAGTACGAGGTGTCCCTCATCTCCCGTAGGGGTGACATGTCCAGCAACCCAGCCACGGAGACCTTCACAACAGGTAGCAGGCCTTCCCTGGTGAACAGCCAGGAAAGAAGGGTTGTGAGATTTCCATCCCATTCTGCTGGGGTATCTTCCAGGCTCCTTTGACACTAGGAAAATAGAAAGGGAAATTTCATTCGTTAAATGTTTATTTAAAAATATTGTAGCAATTAGTCAACTTTTTCAAGGAAAAACAACTCTATCCAAACAACCTTCTAAGGTACACACACACACACACACACACACACACACACACAAACATACATAGAAGGTGCTGGTCTGACAATCTCAGATAAAAGAAGTTCTGATTAAAATAAAATTCAAATAAATATTTTCATAATAAAACACAGTTTTTGGAAAGCATGAATGACAAAGATACTTATAACCTCTTAGCCTGTGGCATTCTTTTATTTTTTTCTTTAAGAATTTATTTATTTGAGAGAGAGAGAGAGCGCCAGAGGAGGGTAGGGGCATAGGAAGAGGGGGAGAGAAAACTCTCAAGCAGACTCCCTGCTGAGCACGGAGCCCAACATGGAGCTCCATGCAGGCCCCTGAGATCATGACCCGAGCTGAAAACGGAGGTTTCACTGACTGAGCCAGCCAGGCATCCCTGTGGCATCTTTTTTAGAAGTCCCAACGTGTCCATCAATCATTGAGTCAATAAATATTTTTTCAAAGCTTAGTAAGCCCCATAGGAATTATTAGAAATACAGTGATGGGCACAATAGACCAGTTCTTACACTCACAGAGCTTACTTATAAGCTTATGAATAGTTTCTTTAAGCATAAAATCTGAGGAGCATGTGAATGACTAGAGCATCACACACACTAATAATAGGGAAATGTAAAAAATAAATAAAAATAAATAAAATAACATGGAAAGGAGGTGTCTGAGATGCAGTGTTTGTTAGATCTGTGCATCAGGTATTGAGGTGGGGGTGTCTTTTTTCTCCGATGACAGGTCCCTTTCAGTCTCAGCTTTAATTGCCAGACTCTCAGTCTGCCAGTGCCTGGTGTCTTCAATACAAATGCCTCTTCCTCTTCCAAACAGGCCTAGATGCTCCTAGGAATCTCCGTCGCGTCTCCCAGACAGACAACAGTATCACCCTGGAATGGAAGAATGTCAAGGCGACCATTGACAGTTATAGAATTAAGTACGCACCCATCTCTGGAGGCGACCATGCCGAGGTTGAAGTCCCACGGAGCCAGCAAGCCGCCACCAAAACCACGCTCACAGGTGAGTTCTGCATCCCAGACCCAGCCCACCCTCAGAGGGGGAGGGTGTCCCCATTTTGCAGCCCTCCACAGAGAGAAAAAAGTGCAGCTCCCAGCAATTCCTCTCACTTGGCCTTCAGCGAGGCTGTCTATAGAACATACCAGACACTGAGAAAACATAGCCTCCAGTGACAGGCAGCTCAGAGCTGTTTGCATGATCCTCTGGAAGTCTTTCCAGTTTGGAGCTAAATATCTACCTGCACATTCTCCCTTAGGTCTGAGGCCAGGAACTGAATATGGGATTGGAGTGTCTGCTGTGAAGGCCGACAAGGAGAGCGATCCAGCCACCATCAATGCGGCCACAGGTAAGACATCCCTGGGTCCCCACCACTGCTGGGATGGCGCTGGCAGACGCGCTGGGGACCAGGAGGCAGAAAACCTATTTGGAAAGAAACAGTAGATGCACAGAGAAGAAAGAGGCCCCTAGGATCATCTGGCCCAGATGTCTATTTCAAAAGTAACATAAGCATACCACATCTAAATGATCCTGAAGGAGGGGTGAGATTTTTTTGGGGAGGGAGAAATTGAAACCAGATTTTATAAAATCCTGCAAACTTTTTAAGTTCATAATCAGTTCCCCCCCCCCCTTTTTTTTTTAATAAACCACAGTCTGATCAAAACACGTCTGGGAGGTTTTCTTTTAGACAACACCTGACTTTTATAGAATGCCCTTGTCCTACAGATGATAAGCAGCAGGAACAAAGTTTCAGGCCGACTTTGCTCTTACTTACATCCTGAAGCTCCAGGCTCAGAAGACAGTGATGAGGAAGGAGCTGTGTGATTTGAAGCCATCCATCCTTTCCTCAAGTTCCCCTCCCCCATGGAAAATTGGTTAAAAGAAAACTCTTCCCTCTACTTTTCCACCAGCCTTCTCCTTCCTTCTTCTAGGCACCATGAAGAAAAGGGGTCTGGTGTGCCAAGGGGATGAATGTCAGGCCTCCTGGAGCTTCCCCATTATGCAGGACTCAATGCAGAGGACTTGCACACACACCCTTTTTTTTTTTTTAAGATTTTATTTATGTATTTGACAGAGAGAGAGATCACAGGTAGGCAGGGAGGCGAAGCAGACTCCCCAGTGAGCAGGGATCCCAGGACTCTGGGATCCTGACCTGAGCTGAAGGCAGATGTTACACTGACTGAGCCACCCAGGTGACCCACACACTCTTTTTTACCCTTTTCTTTTGAGGTAATTGTCAGTTCAGATGGTGTTGTAAGAAATAATACAGAGTGATTGCCCCTAAACCCTTTGCCCCATTTCCTCCAATGGTTAACAGCTGTGTAACCATTGGACAATAGCACAACCAGGAAACTGACATTGATACAATCTAGCAGCTTTATGCACATTTCACCTGTGGTACAGGCAACTCATCTTTGTAGGTGTGTGTACTTAGTCCTATGCTGTTTTATCCCGAGCAGCTGTTTTCATCCACTGGTAGGGTTAAGACTCAGAATAGTTCCATCACTAAAGTCACTTTTCTCCCCTTTTTTTTATAGCCCCAGGCACCTGCCTTCCTCCCTCCCTCTCTCCCCCTCTGTGTTGCCCAGGTAATCCCTAATCTTCATCTCTGTAACACTGTTATTTCAAGAATGCTACATATAAGGAATACAGAGAACACCACCTGCAGAGAGAGGCTTTTCACTTAGTGTAATTCTCTGGAGGTAGATTCCAATTGTTTCTTGTGTCAACAGTCAGTTCTTTTTAGATGCTTTAAATTGAGTAGTATTTCATGGTATGAATGCCACTGTATTCTTTTTAATCTTCCAAAATTCCAACAAGACTCTGTACCGCAGCATCTTAGAGGGGTGAAAGCCGACCCAGACGGGGAAGTCCCCTGCAGCCACAGGGCCCCTCTAGGGCAGAGCTGTGATGCTAGCCCAGAGCGACCTTTTGGCCCCAGAAGCAGCCCTGCCCCCAGCCTGAGGCCTGCTCATCCCTCTGCTTTCCTCCCAGACATGGACGCCCCCAGGGACCTGCGGGTTTCTGAAACCAGGGAGACCAACCTGACCCTGCTCTGGAGGAGGCCTTCGGCCAAGTTTGACCATTACCGCCTCAACTACAGCCTGCCCTCAGGCCAGCCAGTGGAGGTGAAGCTTCCGAGAGACAGCACCTCCTATGTCCTGAGAGGCCTGGAACCCGGGAAGGAGTACAGCATCCTCCTCACTGCAGAGAAGGGCAGACATAAGAGCAAACCCGCACAAGTGAAGGCATCCACAGGTGAGGTCATCCTCTGAGCTCCCTCCAGACCGGCTGCTGATTCCGAGGTTGGCAGACCCGGAAGTCAGGCTGTCTCCCCAAGGGAAAACCCAGTGGGAAAACGTACACCTTTCTCCACATAGCACTTTGAAGGAGCTACTTAGTCTCTTTTCCTCTGTTAGCTCATTCAGCGAAGTCTTCTTGCTGGGAATCACTAACATTTTTTAAGTTCTTTCTTCCTAAGAGAACTTAAAGCATCAGGGTTTGCGTTTGTCTTGAGTTCTTTTTCTTTTTAATTAATTTTGTGTATTTTACAGTCTTCTAAGTCATTTACTTTTTGCCCCCCTTCCTTGGCCTAACAAATTACCTTTCACTCTATTTTTTTTTAAGATGACCAAGATGTTGGTAATAATTCTTTGCTTATTTCCCACTAAATGTTCTTTTTGTTTGTTTGTTTATGTATTTATGTATTTATTTATTTATATAGTGATTTCTATACCTAACGTGGGGCTCCAACTCATGACCCCAAAATCAAGAGTCACGTGTTCCATCAACTGAGCCAGCCAGGCACCCGTCCCACTAAATGTTTTTATTTCAGGTGTTTTGCTTCCCTCTAAGGTACTGGAAAAGTTGCATATGATCCTTTGAGGCTTGCACAGTGCCCTCCTCATTTTCTCTTTTCTCCTAGTATTTAAGAGACGAATTTGGTTTTTCCATGACAACTAAATCCTGATCTCCGGTGTTCCTTCTAGCCCAATATCCTGTTCCTCGTACCTGCTGCCACAGTTCTTCCATGGCTAAGTCGAAAAAAATCATCAGAAAAAAAAATCCATTTTTCCTGTATGAAAAATATGTGCATAGAATTGTGGCCCCAAACAATTCAAGAGGTATAGGTGGAAAATGTTAGTTTTTCAGAGCTTGACAGGTAATACTCTTTAATCTCAATTTAGTCTCTATTGAGAACCCACTCAATACATTGTCGTATGCTGATATTTGAGGGGAAAGTGGGTCATGTACTTAGCATTGTCATTTTCACTCATGTGCCCCTGCTCACGTCTGTAAGGAAGATTAGACAGTAGGAATGTTAGACGGGATGCCATCAAGGAAGAGGGGTGCTTGGGAGAATCAAGGGCAGCTAGAGAAAGCGTCATGGCAGAGATGTTAGTCCAACTCAATCTTGATAAGCAGAAAAGAGGTCACAATGATGGGCAAATCTGGAAATGCCTTGAAGAGTCTTTGTCATTTATGAGTACCTTCCCCTGGAAATAACAGAGAACTAAAAAAAAAAAAGTCACTTCGACAAAATGGAAGTTGGTTTCTTGTAATAAGGTAAATCTGAGACTAGGTGGTTCAGATCTGGTGTACCAGTGTCATGTTATCAGAGACTTGGGCTCCTTCTCTTTTTCTCTTCCACCATTCTTAGTCCTTGGCTCCATTCCCAAAGTCACTTTCCATATCACAATATGGCTGCCACAGTAAAAAACCTTCACATCTGTGTTCTAGGCAGCCTGAAGGAGGAAGAACCAAAACCAAGGAGGAGTACCTCCTACCTGAGTCTTTCTGGAAACCTCATCATTGACTTCTACTTGTATTTCATGGGCCACTCCACACTGTAAGCAGGAAAAGCAGTCTTCTGGCTCAGCTTGTTGCTGCTCATGTAAAACTGTGGTTCTTTGTAAGAGAGAGAAGGGATATTTGGTAGACAAAGAGCAGCCTCTTCAGGGAGTCTAAAGTGAGCTCAAGTGGTCAATCCTATTGACTCTGTGCCTGTACGGCTTCCCACCCCGCTATGAGATGAGATGATTGTCAAGGGCATTCTGGAGGGACAGTTCAATCCTAGAAAAGGGAGGGGCAAAACAGAATCCAGAGAAATCGATTTCTGGTAGAGATTTGAGTGTTTCAGCTTTATAAACATGAGCTTGTCATAAGGTGTCAAGGGACAGCAAATGAATCTGGAAAACAAGAGAGAAGTCATTTCTTTCTACTTCCTCTCCTCCTTTTCCTTCCCTCTCTCTCTGTCTCTCTCTCTCTCTCTCTTTCTCTCTCTCTTCACCTTTCCCTAACTTTGACAAATGCTATATCAAAGAATTCTCTGTCTTTACTTAATCATTTTACCCTCTGGCTGGAGTTAGGTTATCTTCTGTCTCCAGCTGGGAAGCCCCAGGCCTCAGCAGCTCAGGAGGACCAAAGCTTTCAAGTGAACCACCAACTGGAATTACTTTGTCTCCAACTAAGAGCCCACTTTTGACATCCCAAAGACTCAGTGGTTTCATTTCCCCAGCCACATATCCTTAATATTTTTGCTAAAAGATCATGCTGTCTGTTTAAAGATATCCTTCATTTCAGCGAAAAATGTGCAGAGTCCCTTTCATTGGCTCTTCCCCCACATCTCCAGAATATTTTTCCCTAGGGCGTTCTCCATAGGACAATTTTATTTCATTAAAAGTGAGGTGGGCATCTCTTTCCTTCTCTCGAATTCTGTCTTCTCAAGTCTTCTATGTTACTTGACCGATAATGTTTACAGCTGAGCTCTGTGCACTAAGTTCTGGGGATTCTAGATCAGTTAGGATAGATGTGTGCTCCCAAGGAATTTGCTAATACACAAACTGATGGACAACACAACACTCCACTTGCTAGAGCTGGGGGTATCAAGGGTACAGCAGGAACACATGATGATTTCCAGGTATCAGGAAAGGCTTGAGATGGGTGGAAGCTTTTGTACAGACACCTAAAGGCAAACAGGACTGTGTTGTGAATTATGGAAATAAGTACAAATATACACACTTGGCCTTGTACATATGGGAAGAAAAAAGAAACAGATCACATGGGAGCTCTTGGGCAAGTGTACTATGTGATTTTGAGTCCCGAGATGTCAAAGGGCCATAGGTTCAAACCTCAGAAGAAAGAGACTCCCCATTCTGCATTGCTAGATTCTTTTCTTTTTTTTTTTTTAGATTTATTTATTTAAGAGAGAGAACATGAGCAGGAGGGGCAGAGGGAGACAGAGCGGGAGAGGGAATCTCAAGCAGACTCCATGCTGAGCGCAGAGCCTAATGTGGAGCTGGATCCCACAATTTTGAGATCATGACTTGAGCTGAAACCAAGGTTGGACACTCAAACCACAGTGCCACTCAGGCGGCCCCATCACTCGATTCTTAATAGCAGAAGTCTGCAAAGTGCTGCTCATTATCCATGGGTCTTATGGAGAAGATGTGGAATTAACTGCCTCCAAACCAGTTTTTTCCCAGGGAATTCCAGAGCTCTAACCATGGAATTGAGCCAAAGGGTAAACTTTTTCCTTAACACAGAACTAGATTAAAAGTATGCAAAAACCAGCTGCCTATCACACCTGGAATAAAACCCAGAGCCCCTACCACAGCCTACAAGGCCCTACAGAATCTGCCGCTTCCAGTCTCTCTGACCTCACTCCCACCATCTGTCCCCTTCTTCATTTCACTCTGGTTACCCTGGCCTTCCTGCTATTCCTTGAGTTTGCCAAGCCCACTCCTACCTCAGGGCATTTGCATATGGTATTCCTATTGTCTAAATGCCACTCCTTTCCCAGTTATTAATTGGCATCTCCCTCATTTTATTTAGTTCAAGTGATTTCTCAGCAGACTTCTCTGGCCACCAGTCTGAAATGGTGTTTCCATCTTGATTTACCCCTTCATGCTGCTGCAGAGTTCCTTATCTGGCCTGACATTATTCAGTAGTTGGTTTATTTGCCTATGACCTGTGTCCTACTACCGACCAGAATGTAAAGACTCTGTCTCCTTTACCCAGTGCTGCATCATCCCTAGTGCCTTAGACACAGCCAAACACAAGACATGTGCTTCATGAGGACTTGGGAACCCAGCTATTCCAGAATGGTAGTGTTTCCATTGACTCTCCTGGTCTTTTCCTTCTACCTCTGCATTAACAGCCCAAATTCTCTCTATTCAGGATTAAGGGAAGGGAAGTTACTCTGTTGTCTTCAGTTATGCTTACTCTAGCTAGAAAAGAAAGGAAAAAAAAAAGGAGGGAAGGAGAAAGGAAAGTGGGGGATAAAGAGAGAGAGGGGAGAAAGAGAAGGAAAGAGAGAGAAATTAAAGTTGAGGAAAATTAGCGTGCGCCAGGCATCTCTCCCATGCCCCACCCCCTGCACTTACATTTTGATAAACTCAATGAAATTCTGCTTAAGGTGGAGGCCATGAATTTTCTGTGAGCAGTAGGAACACAAAGCAGAGAGAATATGAAAAACATGAGGCCAGTAAAGCATCTTTCCATACCGGCATAAGAACTCAGCTGTGATAGCCCAGTAGTTCTCATGGGTTTAGGAAGGAGAACAGTAGAATTTTACTTGTAGTCACAGATATAAATAACAGGGAACATTCTGCTGTGATACCATTTTGATTTATTCATGGAGCAAACCGAATTTATTCAAATATTTAACCATCCAACAAATATTTATTACTTAATTGCTATGGGTCAGGTGATGCTGGTGTCTACAGAGAACAGGAGGGTACACAACAAAGCGAGAAATGAGAAAGAGAGAACCAAAACCAAAATTATAAGAATAAAACTAGTATGTTTTAGAGGGAAATTTGGGAAGTAATGGGAGCAAAAACAAGAACGCATTCCAGACCTGAGCAAAGGGAAAGAAGGATACCAGAGAAGGCTTTTTGGAAGACGTGACATTTGGCTGAGTCCTCAAAGAGGAAAAGAAGAAGTGCAGAAGGGGGTAATGACATTTCCAGCAGGAGGAACAGCATGTGAGGAAGGTTGAGCAACTTCATATTCGTGAAACACAAGCTGTCCGGTCCTGCTCAAAGATAGAATGGGAGAACAGTATGGGGTTGGAGACATCATCAAAGACAGTCTACAAAGGGCAGTGAATACCATGCTAAGGGGCTTGGACTCTACTCTTGACAGTGACAAAGAGTCACTGAAAAGTTTTAAGGCAGGCATTTTTTTAAATTTTAATTATCTTGACTTTACAAGATGAGATCAAAGCAATTAAATCAACCCTTTGGGGTCCCCAGGCTTGAATTTTTCTATCCACCTACTGTAGGAGAATCAGTCTCTCCCATCAGTGAACACTGAAAGTGAGTTCCTAATTAGCTAGCACTTGGTAATTACCATCTACAAGATGGTGGAAAATTTAAAGTTGGCACATCTAAAGGTTTAAAGTTGGCACAGCCAGAAATTCCTCCAGGCCACCTGGTCAACCCACCATGAGCATAGAAATAGGATCGCGAAATTCTGATTGCCCAGGCGCACTGACATTGTTCAGAGGGTAGACAGCAGTGCACAGCTGTAAGCAAAAGACAACAGCCTTTTCATAAAGAAATGCCAAGAAATGCAGTGTGGAACTCGGCAGCGGAAACACTGGGCTTCTGGGACGGCAAGACCACCAATGTGTCATTTGCTGTTGAAATGTAGAGCTTGCGTTTATGTGAAACTTTCTAGTCCCCACCTCAGCTAATGTCCACCGTATTTTTATTTGTATCATTCCCTCTAATTTCATCATTATCTCTCTCCCTTTGATTTATCTATCAATTCCATTCATTGAAGTTACACCTCTTACTTATCTGACTAGCATTTGTTTAGTGAAAGGATGAGGTGGGGGAACACCAACAGCACCCATGACAGAAACAGTCACAGCATGGCTCACTGAAGATAAACTGATACTCTTCCTTGACCTGTTTATTAAAAAAAAAAAAAGTAAAATAGTCAAACATTTTGGTGGAAATATCACCCTGATTATTATTTACTGTGAAAATCACTCTGTCAACTGTAAGAACAGATGACGCAGGACACGAGGGGTGTTGTATAATAGTGTCAGTGGCATACAGAAAGAAGTCAATCCAGAGAGAAAAGATGGCTCTCCTCAGGAAGAGATAGTTCCCACTGTGCATCCCCTCCTGTCCTCTCTCCATCCATCTTTACTGCAAGAGCTTTTATAAACTATCCATAACTCCCTCCTGCCTACCTCAGTAACTCTCCTAACCTTTCCTGCAACAATGGTTCTTGACACTGTTTTCATGAGGGGGAAAAAGGCGTTATGTCTGAATTAGAGAGACAGCTTACAAGCAGTTAGCTGAGGAGGAAAGACAGTGACTTAACTCATATAAAGTGGAAAATTGTCAATGCCATCCAAGTTCCTGACAAGCAGTTTTGACAGCAGGAAGAGAAAAAAGGAGGAAAGTGGGATGAGTCATAGCAGGTATTTGTGGATATAAGATTAATTCCCCTAACCTTAAAGTGTTGCTTAGATTGGTTTTTGTCCTATGTCTCTTCATGCATGAGGACTACTAGAATATTTGAAAAGGACAAACTCCTGATTTTAGTTGTGCTTAAATCCCAAGGTCAAGGAGAAGACTTTCACATCTAGAGCCCTGCTCTTGACCTCACAAGGGCCAATGAGTTAAAGGATGGCTAACATTCCCTTTCTTTCCCCAAAATGAGATGTATTGGGTCCTCTCTTTCTCATCAAGATCACATTTGTGTGATTAAGAACTGCTTTGGGTGAGCTTCAGGGCATGAATTCGGGTTATATGGGGGGCCGTAGAATGTAGTTCAAGATGAGGTATGGCCAACATTTGCTGTAAAGGGCCAGATAGTAAATATTTTAGACTTTTCAGGCCATAAGGTTTCTGTCATAACTATTCAAGAGTGCCTTTAGCACAAAAGCAGCCATCAACAATACATGAATGAAGCATGGCTGTCCCAATAAAACTTTATTTATACACCCAAATTTGAATTTCATTTGTATTTTCATATATCATGAAATATTCTTCTTTTGGGATTTTTGCCCCAACCATTTAAAAATATAAAAACTATTGTTAGTAGTTCATTACGAAAATAGGCAGCAGGCCAGATTTGGCCCTCAGATGATAGTTTGCAGACCCCTGTTCCACATCAAACAAGATTTGCTAGAGTACAATCTTTGTCAATGTGAAACACTAAGGAAGAACTTTTCCCAGAACTTGGAAAAGTCTGAATTAAATAGATTCTTGAAACACTTTTCCCTCAGAAAGGGTCTTCAATCCAATCAAGTTAGGATTTTCAGGTTAAAAGCGCGCTTTAATGGGCACATAGGGCTCTTTTGAAACTAGCAGCCAATGGGAGGCATAAATAGAGAAACAATTTGTTCTTTTAAATGAGCTCGAGGCAGTTCTTGCTCTGCTATTTACAGGATCCATTTCGAGAAAATCCTTTCTTCCTAGGTCATGCAAAGCCCACTTAATTGTCACCCTGGGAGGGCATATTCAGACAGGTGTGTTGTTGCTGTACTTTGTTTGTTCAGAAGATGAATGAAGATGGCACCTTTGGTTTTAATAGAGCTTAATAAGCTCTGTTGGTCTTTCCTGCCAGTAAGGGATGGTTTTGCAAAGACTCTTCCTTTTCCTCAGTAGGACCTGAATTGGACCGTGTTAATTTATCTCTGATCTTCCTGAAGTGGTTTTATGTAAACTGACTTGAGCCCAGGGAAACTGACAAAAAAAATCTCAGCATAGAGACTATAAAACAGATCCCCTAGATGAGACTGAGGAAGCATGAAAAGAAAGGAAATCTAAGAGGTTCCAATCTTCTCAAAATACAGAAGGCTGAGCAGCACAGACCAAGCATCCTTGGAATACCCAGTGACTATTCCTTATGATGATAGACACTTTCCAAAATGGAAACCAAAGCCTAGAGCTAAGTTCCAAAAGACACACCTGAAGAGGCCACAGGGCAAAATAAGTATTATGTTGAGTTTTCTGTTGATGTTTTGATGGCAACACCAGCACTGGGGGGATGCAGTGAGAGAAACACTGCGCTCTGCTCTGCCCCACCTCACCCACACCCCACAGGCCTTTTCAGCATTGTCAATGGCTTTGCCATTTCTGGGTTCCCAGAAGGAAACAGGTTTGAGGAATGGTTTAACTGACCCATCTCTGTCATTATTCAGGCCATGCCCCTGAACTGGAAAACCTCACTGTGACCGAGGCTGGCTGGGACGGCCTCAGACTCAACTGGACCGCAGCTGACCAGGCCTATGAGCACTTTATCATTCAGGTGCAGGAGGCCAACCGGGTGGAGGCAGCTCAGAACCTCACGGTGCCCGGCAGCCTGCGGGCTGTGGACGTCCCAGGCCTCAAGGCCGCCACCCCATATAGGGTCACCATCTACGGGGTGATCTGGGGCTATAAGACACCGGTGCTCTCTGCTGAGGCCTCCACAGGTACCTCTCTCTCACCCTTCCGTTTCTAGCTTCTGTTGTCCCTAACAGGACACTACTCATGGATCATCAGACACAACTCACTTCTGAATGGCCTTGTTCTGTCCCAAGTCATAGTGCTGTGGTGGCTAATAAATGGGAGCCATCAGGCTACACGTCTCCAGGGGCAGCTTTGACACTGCATCCCATGTGAACAACACCCTTTGGGGTTGTGCAGAGCCCTGCCTGGGGACTATACCCACAGCCTCATTGGCAGGGATCTTGAGCTTCACAAATAGGCTCCCTCCTGGGAAGGGATGTGAAGGCATTATATTTAAAAGAAAAAAAAATCAGAACATTTTACTCTCCCCACCCGCTCAGGGTTGGGGTAATTCTTTAATAAAATAAGATGACAAATATTTTTCTATTCCTCATGCTCTTTGCTTGATTCTCAAATTCAGGAAGCTTCATGATGCATGTTTATCTAAAGAAAGTGCTATATTTTTAAGTAATATATTCAAGATTCCCTGGATCTTCCTATTTGATTTGATCATTAAACTCATTCTTTGTCCTTCTCCAGGGGAAATTCCCAACTTGGGAGAGGTCACGGTGTCCGAGGTGGGCTGGGATGCCCTCAAACTCAACTGGACTGCTCCGGAAGGAGCCTATGAACAGTTTTTCATTCAGGTGCAGGAGACCGATGCGGTAGAGGTGGCCCAGAACCTCACAGTCCCTGGAGGACTGAGGTCCATGGACCTGCCTGGGCTCAAAGCAGCCACGCATTATAGCGTCACCATCCGTGGGGTCACGCGGGACTTCAGCACGACTCCTCTCTCTGTTGACGTCTTGACAGGTATTCTAGACTAGTCCATTAATCTGCTTCCTCCCTTCGTCTCTGTTCAAGGGGCATCAGAGCTCTTCCTGCTGTAAGGTGGGCTCAGCCCAGGCCCCACTGGGGAACAACGGTATATCATCCCCTCTTCCCTCCAAATGTCATCTCCTTTATTTGGTCTAGCATGGTAGGCAATTCCATGGAAAATTCCACCTACTCTTCCCTTACAAAAGTGAGAGGTGACTTTTCTTTCAAAGCAAGTTTTAATCATAATAGCTAAGGAGTTGGAAAACACAGTTTGCAAGTGGAAAAAAAAATTAGTCTGAGCTCATTTTAAGAACACACTAAAGGATTCCCCAAAGCCCCATTTATATGTTAAGAATGGAAGTTATGAACAATTCCTAGAACTATCTCTCATTCCCAGAGACCAAAGAGAAGAACCCTGGCTTTAGCACCAACAGTTAGAGTGTGCTCCACACCTGCCGTAACTCACGCATCTGTAATTAACACTGACCAGACCACTCATCCCAGCCTCAGCTAAAGTGTCCTCTTACCTGAGTCCCAGCACTCAGTTACTTTTTTTAGTAACTTGGCACTCTGTGTCCTCACGCAGAAATGGTTCCAGATCTGGGAAACCTCACAGTGACTAAGGTCCACTGGGATGGCCTCAGTCTGGACTGGACCACCCCCGATGGGATCTGTGAGCAGTTTATCATTGAGATCCAGAAGGCTGACCAGGCGGAGGAAGCTCACAGTCTCACGGTTCCCGGCAGCCTGCGCTCCGTGGAACTACCCAGCCTGAGGGCCGGGACTCGTTACATTATCACTTTGCATGGCGAGGTCAGAGGCCGCAGCACTCCATCCCTTGTTGTGGAGGCTGTCACAGGTATAAGACCCTCCTCCCATGCCAAGGACCTGACTGGGCCAACCTGTCTTTGGAATAGAGAACATTTTCTGTGCGTCAGAGTGGTTAGCTCAGTGTTTCTGACAGGCAGAGCGAATGCAAGCTCTAACTCAGGAAGGTCTGGGTTGGAATTCCACTTTCCTGGCTAGATCTTCTTGGGTCTGTTGTTTGGCATTTCTGAGCCTTCTTTTCTCACCTTCAATTCAGAGAAAATACCCCACCTCAGAACATTGTCCTGAGCAGTGAATAAAATCATGACCGAAAGTGCTTAGCAAAGCTCCCATCATGTAGTAAATCCTGAACAGCAAATAGATAAATACATCAGATAGCAACGTATCATAATGAAAATAACAGAAAGGGTAGGGCCATGGTACAAGAATAAGGTCAAAACTTTCTAGAGAAATCTTATCATGAGTGGCCTCAAAGTCCCTGACTGCCGTCCAACTTGTAGTCACATGTCTATGGAATAACCTTTGAAATGATCTGGCCATCTTCAGCCGAAACTGTCTGAGTCTCTCTCTCTCCTTAACAGACACTCAGGGCAGCAGGCACATTTCCAAGAAAGAGCAGCCACATTTGACTTCAATGTTTTTCATTCAGTTTGGAGAGGAAAAACAATTTATCTCAATTTGTCCCCTGGAAATATGCTGTTCCATCTGTTATAGGAAATTCTGTGCTGTTTGTGAGGTTTTCAGAAACAGCCTTAAAAGGGGAAAATGGGCCAAATTTTTGGTAGGGTTTTATGCTGAGCCCTCAGTCCATGCCCTTCTCTGTATGTCCTGTGTTTTGGTAATACCACCCAAATAACCTAATTCAAATAAATTGTTCTTCTTGCTCTCATATACCAAGTAAATTTGGTCCTTGCTAGAAACTACTCACAATTCCAAAAATGAGAAAGGTGGTGTCGCAGGCCACCTAAGCTGGCCAGGTTATATTGTCCTGTGCTGCTTGAAATATCTTCAGACTAAATGAGCAGAAGGGGCTTTTGAGGCCCATTTGGTCTGGATGGGGGATGCTAGAGGTCTCTATGTAATATGTAAACTTTCGTTTTGAGCAACAGAACTCTTTTTGTGCAGGAAATCTCACAAGGAACCCCACTCCGTGACAGATAAATGGACAGCTCTTCTCAGTGGGCTAGGGAGGCAGAGGGGAATCCCTACACGGATTCCGCCCCCCCAAAAAGTATCACAATCACATGATACAACTTGAATCTGTCCCTTTAACAGACTGAGTTTGCTCAGACTCTCACCATGGAGTCCCAAAATACCTGAGAATAAGTACCTCGGGGGCACCTTTTGTGGCTGAATTCCCCACAGAAACTTCCTTTTCTAACTTTGAATTCATCGCCCTGTCAGCCTTTAAAAAGAGAAGAGTCTGAGAGATTGCATTTAATCCTCAGAGGTGTTCCACTAAGCAGTGGGTTTTGCCATGGTCGGAATCCAGACTTCCTAAATCAGCAATAAGAACTACATTAAATTTCCTTCCTACGTGGTAGAAAGATAAATAGTGGGCCCTGCTCTGCACCATTTACCGAGCAAAACATAATCACTTTTAATTAAAAGTAGGCACTCATTTCGCACAAATGGCTTTGCTTCATGGTACAGACATTCTTCATCCAGGCACAAAGTCCTCGCAGAGGGTGGGAGGGAAAGAACTCAGCCAAGAATCCAGCACATTTGATCCCTGAAAGCTGAGTGACGTCCAGGGATAGAACAGGGGACTTGTCCAGACTGAGACAGCATACACTTTAGAGAGCCAGTCTGGTACAGGTGGCCAGCAACTGGACAGTCTCTCCAACATGAAGTCATGAAACGAGACAGACCGTTGTCTCCAGTACCGCTGAGACGCTCCCATGGGAAACATCTAAGCAATGATGTATTTGGTGGGCTGCCGTTTACTGGGCACTCCCTGTGGGCCCGGTATGATGTGTGGCTGTTTATAAATGGTATGTAAGCATCACACAGTCCAATGATAGGGCACTGTCAGCTCCCTCAGTAGATGAGGAGAGTGAGACTCGGGGACGAGCTGGGAGATAGGTCCAAGACTACCTAGTGGTTAATACCATTGTTGGAATTCCAACCAAGGCCCAGCTTCCTGCAGAGCCTTCACTTTTAGCTGTCCCTACCCCTCTTACTCTGACTCGCAATCCCACTTTTCCAGTTGCCTTTAGGTTCTGGCCATGCTTGCCCAGAGACCTCCCAGGTGGGTTATTCAGTGGTCCGCCGGATGGCATTGCCGTCTCGAGGATGAACCATGCAGCTCTTCCTCTTTCTGACTATTTTCAACTCCTGAAGACAGCTGTGGCCAGGTTACAGCAGTTCAAGCTGGGAATAAATGCCCAGAGACCAAGAAGGACCACACATGCCCAGGAAAATTCCCACACCTCTTTCCATCTTCCCTAGAGCTGGGCTGAGGGCATTTGGTCTCTTCCTTTTGTGCTTTGCAGAACTGACCAGTACCTCTCTGTCCTTCTTCAGAGGAGCCCCCTGAGCTGGGGGACTTAGCCGTGACCGGGGCTGGCTGGGACGGCCTCAGACTCAACTGGACTGCAGCTGACCAGGCCTATGAGCACTTTGTCATTCAGGTGCAGGAGGCCAACCGGATGGAGGCAGCTCAGAACCTCACGGTGCCCGGCAGCCTGCGGGCTGTGGACGTCCCGGGCCTCAAGGCTGCCACCCCGTACAGGGTCACCATCTACGGGGTGATCGGGGGCTATAAGACACCGGTCCTCTCTGCGGAGACCTCCACAGGTACCTTCCTCCCCACTGCCGATACTCCTCCCCCAGGCACCATGCTTCCTCTCCAAGAGCCTGTGCAGAAAGTCAGCTTCTGTCCCTGTCTGAGCCCTTCTCTTCTGCCTCTTAGTGGCCGGCCACGCCTCACATCCCTGTGACCTGTGCCTTGGTCTATAGGCCTCTGCAATTTCCAGAATGAATCATAGAGACATTGCCTTCTCGGCCTCTCCCGGCCTTTACCTAGTCCTACCACTCCCTCTCTTTCCGAATGATGGCTTTCTGTTTCAGGAGACAACCTAATGGTTTTAATTCTCTTCTCCAGGGCTGGAATAGAACTAAAAGCCGCCCCTGGCTGTGTGTGAGTTCTGGTAGAGCACCGAGTATTTACTTTAGAGTGTTCTTTTGCTAGTTGGAAACTGGTGCTTTACTATCCCAAATCCCTCAAGGGTACAGGCACTGTGGTTCTTGCATTTAAAAGAAATGTTTTAATTTAAATGTTTCTTTAAAATGCACTGAGTATAATAAGAGAACTGAATTACCCTCCTCCAGGCAATTCTCTCAGATACTGAGTCATTGTTAGAACACCAAATTAGCAAATAGCTAGACCAAAAAAGGAAGAAAAAAAAAAATCACACAATTATAACTAGAGACAGTACCAAAGAAAAAGCCATTCATTAGGAGAAGTCCACACAGCAGCACTGGAAGCAAGGAATGTCCCAGGCTATGAATGTCAGAGATCCGATGCCCATTTTACTCTTTCAAACAAGAGGTGCTCACTGGAGTGTTGGCCTCGGCATGGCACGCTCCCAGTGCCGACCCAGGAGGGTGTGTTAGACTTTGCCCATCGCTGTGCTCCAGCAGCAAGGCGTTCAGTGCCCCCATGAACCTGCTACCATAAGCAGCCTTCTCCAGCACTGTTTTCAATTTCTCCCCTTCCTCCATGGCTCCACTGGCTGGAAGCTTCTGCAGGTGCCCGCCCCATTTGAAGTAGTCACTATAACTAAACTTCCATGCAAACCCATAAAACCTCCTTGATGCTAGCAAAAGCACAGCTCTGCATTTTAGCCTCAATCATTTCAATAATTCTCGCTGAGATAAACATAATACAGACAGCCACTGTATGAATGATGACCCTGAAACGGCCCAGAAATGGCAACTGGGTCTGCCCAGGATGGACCCAGGGCCCTTTGATCTGACATAGGGATATAAATCATCCCTTCCCAGAAGGGAAGAGAAATTGCCTGCCATTTCTGATCTTTCCTGCAGATCTTGTGGTTTGGGTGCCCTTAGTACTTTTATGTGTGTGTTTTTTTCCTTTTTAATGATAGCAACAGTCTTGTTTCTGATGAATTGGTAGGAGGGGAGAAGGGCCGTAATTCCGTCTGACCTGTATCTCTTACCACACCTGGTGGGCTGGGAAGGCCTTCTCTTTCCCCCTCCAGAAGCAATACTAGCTCTTGCCACCTTGCTTCCGCCTTCCCTCTGCCTAGTTTATTCCTCTTGCATGACAAAGCACTGGTAGAATCGTCTCCCAGACAAATGCTATTTCTTGGCCGAACAGGGCAGCCTGAATGCCTTGCTCGGCTCAGCTCTTCTGGTTGGCAAGGCAGTAGTAGATTTCTTGGCCCACGTAGAAGCAGTTAAGAGAGGACGAGCTATTCCAAAAGAAAATGAAAATAGCCTGTCCTTGTCAGGAGTATGAAGACAATACCAAAAACTACACTGATGAGTTGCCAGTTCCCTTGAAGTCACAAAAGCAGAAGCCTCCAGGTACCACCTTGGGAGAATAATGGCATCAGAGTCACTTAGTCTTCATTTAAATAGATGGGAGCTCCCTGAAAGCAAAGGACACCCTCAGGAGGGCGCCAAGTAACTCCTGGTCTCCTAAGTGCAAGTCAAGGACCCAGACCTGCCAGCACACCTAATTCTTTTGAGCAATGGCCAGCATCCCTGCGGTGGGGCTCCCCGAAGCATCTGAGCTTAGCTCCACAGCTCCCCCTGACATCATCTAGATTGCTTCTCACACACAGGATCTCAGCCAGCCTGATTGTGTAGGGCAACTCCAGAGCAGGGAAATCTAACTGTCCAACCTTCCTCTTGGTCTTCACCTGTTAACAAATCCCCTAAATCCCCTCTGCCTCTCCCATCAGCGCTGCCCGGTAACACCTGCTGCATTTCACCGTAACCCTGAAGTAGCAGATCCTTCTACCCAGCCAAGGTTCTATTAACAATCTCAGTCTTAAAACACAAAGCCAAATCATTAATCCCCAGTTTTGTTTTTCTTCTCTCCTTCCCCCTTTTCCAGCCACAGGACCTGAAATTGAAAACTTAACTGTTTCTGACATAACTCCTGAGAGCTTCAATCTCTCCTGGACGGCCACCGATGGGGCCTTCGAGACCTTTACCATTGAAATTGTTGATTCCAATAGGTTCTTGGAGACGATGAAATACAATATGTCTGGGGCTGAACGAACTGCCCACATCTCAGGGCTACACCCTAATAATCACTTTGTTATCTACCTCTCCGGACACGCTCCCAGCATCCGGACCCAGATCGTCAGTGCCTCGGCCACCACAGGTACCTCTGCTTTCTTCCATGTCTGACTCCTTCTCTCCAGGTCTCCAGAGTCTTCTCTGCAGGGTGAAGCTGCTCCTTCTCTCCCACTGAGGCGGAAGCCATAATGCATTGAACTCCTCCAGGTTGCGACGCTGGAGCACTGCTTAACCTAACTCTCTTCCCACAGCAGCACCAATGGTGGATTTCCGTGAAGCCCCCTGCCTGATCTACTACTGACCAGGACATATGTGGACTTGAACGTAATCTAGTCCAGATTGCCCTATGGAATCTGGAGAAAAGCATTTTGCCCTTCCGTAGCTAAAAACCGAGAGTTGTCCTTGATTTGGAAAGACGTTTGCATCAGTCTAAGACGTCTTTAAAATTATATTTTGTGTTAGCCAGGTACCTTTGGCCTCCTAATACGCAAGTATCCCAATGATTTATGAAATTGTGTTGGTACCGTTTGATTTTGTTTTGGTGGGTTTTTTTTCAACTGGGAAAATGTCAGGGGGAAAAGAAAGAGCAGATTACTAATTGGATGGGCTGTGCCATCGAGAACACCCCCATTCCATCACCACCTCTAGGAGCAAAGAAAGAACCGGGCGTGCTCTCTTGCTCCCAGAGAGTGAGTGGCTGATTTCAAAAATAGAAATAGTCATGCTTAAATAAGTAGTAGTCATGCAAAAATAGAAGTAGTTGTGCTTTGATCAACCAAAGCAAAAGCTGCTCTCACTTAGATCTGTCCAGTCTGTGATGTCCACACACGCAAGAGGCTCTCTGGGGTATAGCACAGGAGAGTTCTCCATCTGAATTTAGAAAGGACAAGCTTATCCATTCAAAATAGCATTCTTAGCACATCTGGGGCCATGGATCAGTGAATCCAAGAGAAGAGTTCACATCATAGCATCCAAATCATCTTATCACGAAGTCACCCGTGGCTGAGGGAGGGTCTGTCCTCATTCTATGTGAGACCGCAAACCGGCCGTGGGGTGGTGGAGTGGTTGTCCCTGCCAGGTTCAGGTACACCGCAACCTAGAGAAGACAGCCACCCAACCCCATCTATTCGTTTCTTGTGACTCAGACTGCGTTTTAACAAAGGACCGGTACCTTTATCCGAGGGCGAAGTCTAAAACTTTATGGATTTAGTCTTATGTGTTTTGGTTTTTAACTCTGTAACCGTGTTTTAAACTGACACACTTTTATATTTTTTTCTGCTTGCTTTAGTAGCTGAACCTCTCCTTAGCCACCTCACTATCTCAAATGTGACCTGGGCCAGTGTGTCCCTGTCGTGGAAAGCCCAGGAGGATACCTTTGATAGCTTTCTTATAGAAGTTAGGAATTCTGACCCCCGCCAGGAGACAGTGGTGCATTCTCTGCCCTCAACGTCTCGCAGTTCTGTCATCACCAACCTCAGAGCTTCTTCTAATTACACTGCCCACCTCCATGGGCTGATTGGCGGGCACCGTGTTCAGACTCTGATGGCCCAGGCAACCACAGGTATTTCCCACAATGGCTTCTTCTCTCTCCATTGGACTTCCTCTGGGTCATTCCAAAAAAGGAAAAATCACTCACTACCCATTTTTCATCCTCCTCATTCCTCCAGATTGTTCTCAAATTTGATAGGGCCACCCAAATCAGAGTTTAAAAAAAAAAAAATCTCACCCCAAACTAAGGAACTTCAGTGTCAACCTCTTTTTCCTAAATAGGCATGCACATCTGGAGTTGCTCTGTGTGTTGGTATGGAATTAACCTGACTGGCTTTGGTCGAATTTCTTAATCATCCTTCCCTTTGATCTTGAATAATCGTTTCCAGTTTCATCCATGTTTTCACTGCCTGTGGTCTAATCAAAGTTTGCCTATGTCATATTCAAAGAGGTGTGTGCATGCCAGTTTTGGTCCCCTGATCAGAATGTTCTGCATCCTTTTCTTGTCCCCAAGACTCTAAAAAGTGGTGCCAATAGCATGCAGAGGAAAGACCCTAATACATGTGAGAGGAACCAGTGGTCTCATCATGTTCCTGAGACTTTTATTTGCTTGCCTTCTCTACAAACAGACTGTTCTCTTTTGACATTTACCCGATGAAGCATGCTTTGTCATTTACTGACACCTGTCACTAAATGTCAGTCTTCTTTCATCTGTCATCTTGTCCAAATCTTGGGGCATGTGGTGAATGTTCAGAGCATTAAATTTCTGAAAAGATCTGTTTCCTGGAAGCAGACAGCATGTCCAGGAATTGTTTTGAAGGGTCAGAAGTAGGGAGGGAAAGATGTCCCGGCTTGCATGGAACACTGATCCTACCTTCCCTCTCTGTTTCTGAGGCTCTTCCTGCATCTCCCTTCTCAGCTTGGCCACACTATTCGGGAGCCAGCTGGAGGCCAAGCTGGCCACGAGAACCTAGGTCTTCTGTGCATGGTGAACATGTTCCCACTGCCAGTCTCTGTCTGGTGGCATGAGAAGAGTCCTAACATGCATCCTTACTTGGAGAAATTGCTTCCATAGCCAAATACAGGGAAAGAGCAAACAGAGACCTATTTGGAGGGTTCGATCTTTAGTGTGGTTGAAGTTATTTGCCAGCATTGTGGCTAAAAATTAGAGCTGAGGAGGAGATCCCGTGCCGTCCCTTATGGCTGATTCTGCTTCTGAGTCAGATCCTTGTTGCCCCTGAAGACTCTATGGCATCGCATTACGCTGTGCAATTTTCCAGATACAGTTTCTCCAGGTGAGCGACTTCTTCCCTCCTAATACTGGAGCTGCAGCCACACAGCTCCCAAGTCCCTGGAGGAAATGGTCTGCTTTTCTTCCTAACCCTAGAGACTGATCCCGGTACCTCAAGCTTCCAGGACTGCTGCCTCTTTCTAAAATATATTTGGAGTTGAACTTATTTTCATGGTAGTAGTACTTGATAAGGGTGCATTGAGGAGGTCAGACCATCAATATACCAGCTGAAACTGGTGGTACAGGCCCCCCTACATTAAAAAAGATTTCCTTCATCACTGATCTCCTAGTCCTTAAGGGACAAGAGAAACCTAACCTCCAGGGGAACCAACTATCTTTGCAGATTATCCAGTAAGTGAATTTTCTAGGCAGAAAATTCAATACCTTGCTAAATTTTCTTTTAACTTGTGCATATACCAGGAATGCTTTCATGAAAGCCATTTTACCTCTGTAGTACATAGGGTGGGATGCAAATTTCCCTACGGTATAGAGGAAACCTTTAGATTTCTAACTACTGTAGAAAATTGCTCTTGTATGGATATTAGCCTTTAATTTGTACAATCCAAACAGATCAAAAGAAAACTAAATAAGGAAACATCAAAGTAGCATTTTCTAAGCTGTGCTCAGTGGCACACCAGCTCCTTGAGATGTTCAAAGACTATTTCTCAGAATGGGTGTCCATTGATCAGTTAAGTTGATGAAATTCTGGGCTACACAAGATTAAATAGGTTTTTTTATAGAGTCAGCATTGCATGAGGCTATGGCATGCCTTGTTAATTTCTAGGGTGAGATAGAATATCCAGAAATACTCCACTAGAAAGCTGCTTTTCTTAGAACATCTTAAGGAGCTGTGCCCTACCGCAAGCCTTAGAAATACAGCTTTAATATTCCATGTTACTCCTATCTACCATTCTAATGACTTGTTCACTTGTCTTCATACATGTCCCACAAATGGTCACATCTGTCCTTATAAAGAATGTGCATCCATGCCTACAACAAAGGCAATGTATTCTCTAGCCTTATAGTCAGTGCAGGTGTAGCCTCAGCTGGATATACTACCTTTCTGCAAATATTTGGAGGGATTGGCACTTCCATGTCCTGTGACTACATTCTGGAAAAATCCATTGCTTTTTCTAATAATGTCTCTCTCTTTCTCTTTCCCCTATGTCCCTTTCCCTTCAGAGCCAGAGCCACAGTTGGGCACGCTAATCCTTAGCAATATTACTCCTGACAGCTTCAACATGTCCTGGACCACTCGAGCTGGGCCTTTGGCAAAGATTGTTGTCAATGTTAGCGATTCTCAGTTGCTGTATGAGCCCCAGCAGTTCACAGTCTCAGGAGACACACGGCACACTCACGTCACGGGCTTGGTGGAGAACACTGGCTATGACGTTAGTGTGACAGGGACCACCTGGGCTGGGGACCCCACCAGACCCCTCACTGCCTTTGTCATGACAGGTATTCATTCAGAGGTTCTTGCTTGTCTGTTTAGAACTCTGAGATGGGGAGTGGGAGAAAGGTGACAGGCATTCTGAAGGGAAATTCAACCCCAAATACAGTCTTCATGCCAGATGTAAATGGCTAAGTGAAGAGAGAGCAGATCCTATGACAAAGAAGGGTATTTCACAGCCATTTGTGGGAAATGGAGACCATGTTTTCAACAGCTGCATGAACTTTCCAGGGATTTCCCTGCCTAGCTTTATGGGCTGATCCATGTTTTAGCGATTCTGGTTGAAGAGTGAGTTCCAAGGTAACAGCCAAGAGCAGGAATTTGGGCCATAATTCATGCTATGTAAGGCAGTTTATAAACCACCTGCCCCAGAAGTGAGGTAATTTATCTTTTCCTTAAAAACAAAAAACAAAAAACAAAAAACTACTTTGTCTTAAATCAGCATCTACAACAGATTACTGAAGGTTTGACCTAGCATAGCAGATAAATCCAAACTTAATTAAAGCTTACCCATTTATTGAACTTGACCTCTAACCTCTCTTTGAATTATGTAAGAATTGCATAAAGATAGGGCTTTCCATTTTCTTGCCTATGATTATCCCAAATCAAGGCTAAGACTGCAAACAGCATCGATTTACCAAATTTCTAGCCTGGCAAACCTTAGGAAATATTTAGAAGTCTCTTGCCTTCCACTAATGATAATTTTCAGGAGACTGACTTTGCCTTCTGATTTTCACATTAAACCAGGCCTTTCCCAGCATCTACCTGCTGCCAATAAGATATATTAATATGTTCAATTAAATATTTAATTGGAGGCAGCCATGATGACCTCAAAGCGTGAGAGTTTTGATATCAGGCCTGAGTGGTTTCTGATCTTCTCCCACATCTTTTTAGCTGGGTAACCCTGGCTGGTGTTTAACTGCTCTGAATTCCAATTTCCTCATGAATGAAGAAGGGACACCCACAGCTACTTGGGGCAGCCCTTGTCTCAGGAATTAAATGGATACAATGAACTTTAAGGGCCTGGTATCCAACAGGCATCTTATAGATTTTGGGTTCTTTCCATTTCCTAGCAATAGGAGGGGAGCAGTGTTCTGAAAAAAAAGCCACAAGTCTAGGTAGAAACTCAGCAATTATTGTTATGAAATCATGACTTAACTTGTGATTTTTAAGAGAACACGGGACGTATTTTAATGGGAGATCAGAAAGTGGCTGTCTATTGCCTATTGTGAATTCAGTTGTTCAGACAAGTCTTCAGACACACAACATGCTCATTTCTGAGCAGAGCAGGGGAGGGAGCGGTGGGGACTTCCATTTTCTCGCATCCCACAGCGATGAGATGAGCAGGAGAGGAGGAATCCCCAGCCACCCATCCAGGTCCCTCAGGCCCTTACTTGTTGCCTTGCCTCCCGCAGGACCTTCCACAGACCAGGGAGAAGAAAGGCAGGCTGGGAGTGCTAGTTTTGGGAATCCTATATCTGGTTACAGCATTGTCTCAGCTAATCCTTGAAGTAAAAAGACCCTGAGTTTTAAAGGAAGCATATTTTAAAAAAGAAAAAGGAAAAAAAAAAAGCTGACCATGAATGACTATAAATAATAAGCCCTGATTGACTAATTAGCCTGAATGCCCTCCTTTTCATTGGAATCTGCCGCTCTGATGAGGTGGGGGTACAAATGGGCTAGCTATCAAAAGAGGCCTCCTTTATTTAAACAAAACTCAGCAACTGAACTTGAGACCCTTGTCTTGCAGACAGAGAAGCCTCTTTGCACAGGATATGCAATTTCATCTCTGCCCTTGATACAGTTATCATTTGGGGAAGATCCTTTACATGATAAAACAACAACAAGAAAAAACTCAAAACAAAGAACAAGTGTGTTAAATAAGTACAGGCAGGTCCGAGCCACAATAAAATTTAAATCTCTGCTTCAGGAATGAGCGCATTCATTCACTTGTTCATTCAGTCACCTTAATCTTTTTTTAAACATTTTTGTTTACATCCCATGGATTAGACTCTGGGTATTAGTATAAGGTCATTTATCTCTTTGAACATTTCTATTTAGAAGCAATGGAAAATGTGCCTCCAAATGAGGGGGGGTGGCTAAAGCATCCTTGGTCATGGAGTTCCCAGCCCCATACCCCCTCCGATGAAAACCACACTCACCAATACCATGCTTTGTTTTGCTAGAGGCGCTGGACCTTTTTACACCTCTAGACTTGCCAGCCCAGATGGGGTCAAATGATTAGACGTTGGCTCAGGGTGTGGAAAGAGTAATGAGCAATCAGATGGCCTGGGGTGGGAGGCCACCTTAGCCACTCAGTAGATCTGTGATCCTAGATGTCTCATTGACCTCTCTTTCCCTAGATGTCATGGGGGTGAGGACACAGGTAGCAATAGCCACTTCATAGTGTCATTGTGAGGCTTAAATAGGAGAACAGACGTGGGGCCTGGTCAGTTGGGAATTAATGGCACTTAGAAACTTAAGTGATAAAAACTCAGTCCTTTTGGAAATCCCAGTGTGTGAAGACGCCATGGCACTTAAGAAATAAGAGTGCTGGGACACAGATGATTGGTAAATGAATGAACAGATGACAACAGAACCAGATATGTCTTTATCTCCTGACTTTATCCAGGAAAACAAACAGTCAAAGAATTAACGAATCCTAGTATTCCTTACTGGGCTGCAATGATGATTTGCTAATTCTGACACGTGAAAGAATCTTACCCATTCCCTGTAGTTCAGCTTATGAGGATATATGTCACTAATGGGTCTCATCAACCTGATTCAAAATGTGAACTATACAATGGAGTATACCAAAAAGGAGGTATATAAGTATATTGTGGGGGGGTTGATTTCCTTCAAGACCTTCAGAAGACAGTGGGAAACAGAGAAAAGGATCCAAACCCAACAAAAGCTATACAATTTTATAGGGAAAAATTCATGGCCTTGGGAGTGAGACCAGCTAAAAACCTTGCTCTGTCACATCCTAGCTCTGTGACTTTGGCCAAGCCAATCAACCTCTTTGAGACCCAGGGTTTTTTGCCTACATAATGGGGATAATGTTTATCTCATAGACCTGTTGAGAGATTGATGTGAGATAACATCATCTGGCCCCCAATAAGCTCTTACTAAATACTCATTTTCTGAGAATTTAACGTATTTAGTGATTAATTGGGTATTTGTCGGTATTGGTGGAGACGTGTGCTATCTCGGCAGGGTCAATGCTCCTAACCTGAGTTATTTTCACTCCTCCCTTCTTTCAGAGGCCCTGCCCCTTCTGGAAAACCTAACCATTTCCGACATTAATCCCTACGGTTTCACAGTTTCCTGGAGGGCATCGGAGAATGCCTTTGACAGCTTCCTAGTAACGGTGGTGGATTCTGGGAAGCTGCTGGACCCCCAGGAATTCACACTTTCAGGAACCCAGAGGAAGCTGGAGCTTAGAGGTCTCATAACTGGCATTGGCTATGAGGTTATGGTCTCTGGCTTCACCCAAGGGCACCAAACCAAGCCCTTGAGGGCTGAGATTGTTACAGGTATTTGGATTCAAGTGAGCCATTTTCTCCCCTCCTTGGTTCTCTTCCATGTAATCCATCTACCACATCACCATGGTTTTAACACTCGTGTCCACATTTTCTTTATGTAATCTATAGATGTGGCCTGCTCTTTTGTGTTTCCCTCCACACTCTCCCTTGTCTTGTGTCTCTACTGAGCACTCCTCTTCTTCCACTCCAGAAATGAGAAGGTCGAAATGTTTGCCACTTGGCATCCCAAATCGTTTAGACCATGTCTTGTCCAAGTTCTTGTGTGGTTCTTCTACATCACTCTCTTCTATGTACATCCTGGCTGGTTCTCAGCTATGTTTCAGCCTTCTCAAAAGAAATAAACCAACAAGTATATTTTAAAAACTTATTTACAACATTTGCCATCTCAACATCTCAACTGTGATCTTGATAAATTTACCAGGTGAGCTCATTACTGGAAACCCAACTGCGAGCCTATTATATTGGTAAACACTAATGTCATAAAGATTCTTTGACACAGACTAAATCCATAATTTTTTCAAGACTAACAATAATTCCTAGAGACATATAGCATTAACAACTTTAATAGTCAAAAGTCTGTGTTTCCCAAAGTCTTTCCAGATTTTACTACTTCCATAGGATATTCAAAGGTCCTGCTTGGTGAAGAAATTCCATGTTCAAATAAGTTTTGGAAACATAGCTTGATAGGGTCCTTCTCAAAAAGGCTTTACAGGATATCCCAATGTGCATGTGTCTCTTCCAAGAGGGACTTACCCAGGCAGTATTTCCCAAACTTATTTGACATTGGATGTCTTTTAAGGAAGAAGAACAAACAGGAATAGTTTGTTCTGAGTACGCTTTGGGAAACTCAGCTCTAAATTTACCTTGACAATGAGTTTTGTCTAGCGAAGGCAATCCAAGATCATACCTTGAGTCCAAAGTATGGAGCATAAGAGGTTCCAAGCCTCAGTTCTACCCTCTGAATGCTTGTCTAATGGTTTAAAAAGCAAGCAACTAAGTCAGGAGTAGGAGCCTTCTTGAGTACAACAGTTCCAAGAAAAACACAAAAAGACTGTAACATTTATAACATTTTAAAAGCCATTTTGCTCAGAATCAAGGGAAATATAATCAGCAATATCATCATGGGCAACTCTACAGAATGTTAATACTGGTTTATTTGTCTTTTCAAAAAGAAAAAAGGTCTCACAGAGGATGGGCTCTCAGCCATTAGAAAACAGAGAGCAAATGTAAACAGGTTACTGGCTTTGAACTTGTTTAATAATGTATGGGAGGGGCCAAATCGGAGTCCAGATGTGGATTGATAGAATTGCTTTTAGACAAAACTCACATATACAAGCATCCACTTGGCTTGTATTGGATGTGTGAACTCCATCTTTCCCTTCTCTTTGACCTACTTGTTTGTATTGAATGATTTTATTTTTGGGATCTCAGGACACTTACTGTCCCTGAGAGCCAAGGCCACTGCATACTGATAAACCCCCTGCAGAAGAAGACTGCATGGGCTGGGAAATGATGTTCTCTCTCCTCCTCCCACCATGTTCTCCTCCTCTAGAAGCCGAGCCAGAGGTGGACAACCTTCTGGTTTCAGATGCCACCCCAGATGGTTTCCGTCTGTCCTGGACAGCTGATGAAGGGGTCTTCGACAGTTTTGTTCTCAAAATCAGAGATACCAAAAAGCAGTCTGAGCCACTGGAAATAACCCTACTTGCCCCCGAACGAACCAGGGACATAAATGGTCTTAGAGAGGCCACTGAGTATGAGATTGAACTCCATGGAATAAGCAGTGGAAGGCGGTCCCAACCAGTCCGTGCCTTAGCAACCACAGGTACCGTACATCCACAGGAGACAACAGAGAAAAGTAATTGACTTGGGGGTCTTCTTTCACAGGGATGGGAAATTGCAAGATCTTTGAATGCAGCCAGGCTGTTTCAATTATAGATGGCATGAGTGTGGATAATTTGCCTGAGACCTTATGCAAGAGGAGTGTGATGCCATTTATTTAATGGGGTTGTGAGGACTGAATGAGATAATCCATGCAAGCCCACAGCAGAGGGTCTGGTGCATAGCAAGCGCTGAGCAAATTAAAGCTATTTGGAGTTGCATTATTTTCATTAATACATTATCATCATTACAATAATTGCAATTTTTAAATTCCAAGACACTTCTTTCAGCCTATTAGCTCATCATTGATATATGTATGTGTGTGTGTGTGTGTGTGTGTGTATGCAGAAGTACCTCTTGGCAAATATTTGACCTTACAGTGTACAGAGGTAGTGGAGAAGTGGTACCTCCACCTATAGAGATGAATATTTATCAGATGTACTGTGTGAATAATCAGTACCATGCTAGGAAGGATCAAAGGAGGGAGATGGCAAGGTCAACAGGGTGGTCTTCATGAAGTTCAGATTTTTTATAATACTCCATATCCATAGCAACTCTAAAAAGCAGTAGGGGAGAAATGCAAACCCTTTTCCATATAAGTTGTTTCAAGGAGGAAAAAGAAAGCTGATTGGTAACAGGGCTCTTTAGAGGCAAAGACCTGTAACAAGTGCAGTGAATTCCTTCCTGAAACGAAGGGACAAGGAGAAACATAGCATTCCCTAGAGAGACTGCTTTAAGAGAAATCAGAAGAGAGAATCACAGAAGCACAGGGAGAGGAAAAGGGACTAAGAAAGGGGGTATCCCAGCCCCTTTTGTTCGTACAGAGGATGAGATTTGCCTCATGTCACATGGCCAAGTTTGGTGTAGAACCCAAACACAGTTACTTTTATACTTATTTTAATACTATTAATACTATTTGATTATTGGATTGTAATACTTATTGTAATACTATTAAATGTAAGCAGGCTGTATGACAGATAACTAATGAATGTACAGGCATAGAGCATCAGGGAAAACCTCTTTGTGCAGAGATGGGTGTATCATGTCAAGCTGCCACCCACAGAAGCCACAATCAGTATCTGTGGGCTGAAGGGCAGGCAGCAGTCCAGTCGGAGGAGAAGCCCTGTTTCTTTGTTCCTTCTTTTTTTTTTTTTTTAAGATTTTATTTATTTATTTATTTGATAGAGAGAGACCCAGTGAGAGAGGAAACACAAGCCAGGGGCAGTGGGAGAGGGAGAAGCAGGAAGCCCAGTGGGGGCTCAATCCCAGGACTCCGGGATCATGACCTGAGCCAAAGGCAGTCGCTTAATGACTGAGCCACGCAGGCGCCCAAACCTTGTTTCTTATTAACTTGGACGCCCTATCTCTAGGATGCGGGTCCTTGTCTCCTCCTCCCTGTGGCTGCCCATAAAACAACTTTAGATCACAGACAGAGCCTGGTTTTGACCTCGGTTTGTAAACACTGCCTTTCAAAGTTTACTTCTGATCACTAGTTTTGTTTTGCCAATCTTTTTGGCTAGAGGCCCCGCAGTTCTAAAGCAAAAAAAGAATGAATAATCAAGAGCTTTTTTTGTTGTTGCTGTTGTTAGAACAAAAAAAAGGAAAGACAGACAGACCCTAGTCTTTGAGAAAGGAGTTTCTTTGATTTCTTATTTTGGGGCTTTGTATTTCACATCTGGAGAGAAGCAAGAGTGTGTGTGTGTGTGTGTGTGTGTGTGTGTGCGCGCGCGCGCGCGCGTGCCTGTATCCCTTGCTCAGTATTTGGAGAGGACAAGACAGGTGACTGCATTAGACAGAATGCATCTAATTCCACCATCACCTCATCCGTTTTATAAAGTTTCCCTCTTGTTTTTCCATCCTGCTTCCTCTTTCTTCCCCTGCACAGTTGTAAACCCTCCTCTGAGATGTTCTGTTCCGCCTGATCCTCATGAAAGGTGCTGCAGACCCTCCTCTCTGCACCCGGTGGCAGAAAGGTGGTCAGGGGCATGGGCATCGCATCTAGTGGTTTGCAATAGAGCCTCTGGGGAGAGTTCCTGGAGTCTAATCCTCACTCTGGCAGCTGCATGGTCTTGGGCAAGTCTCCTTTCCCCTCTGAGCCTCAGTCTCCTCATCTGGCAAGTAGAATTTAACTCAGAATTCAGCCAGGAGGTTGAAATCAGATCATGAATGTCAAGTATTTTGTTTCTTTGCCCATTGTAGCAATATTAACTCTTACTGTGTTTGGGTGATTTCAAGTAAATTTAAAAAAAAAAAAAAAAGGTAAAGAGCAAAATCTTTATTTAGCTCTGTCCCTGCTCCTTAGTTGCTCTATATAGAGGTATTCAATATTGCTACTTTCTTGTCTGTACACAGAGACAAAATTAGACATACATCTATTCTCTTTTTTAAGTGTTTTGCGGGGAACACTCTTCAACACTCTGGTATATGTGTGTTTCTTGCTTATTAGATCTGAGAGATAATCCCCTATGCCTTATTTGCCTCACCAGTCCCCTACCGATGGATGCGTAGGTTGACCCCTGTATTTGCAATGGCTCCTCTTCCCTTCCATGGTTTGAGCCACTTCTTTCCAACAGCCGTGGTCCCTTGCCAGGAGCTTTTTTTTTTTTTGTCTCTGGGGAGCTAAACACCAATGTGCCTCTGTGCGCCGAATGGAGAGGCCCCAGAACAGACAGAAAATAGTTAAAAATCCAGCCACAGAGTATGGCTTTGTCTTCCTCTCTGGAGTTTAGAGTGCTTAATGAGGAGCCTGAGATGCTTCCTTAACCTGTCCCCATCACCACCCCCAGACACACACCCTCAGTACTCTCTTCCACCCAGAGGCCACCCGAAGTTCGTGCCCCCTCTCCCAGTTCCCAAAAAGCAGCCCCTTTTCCCAGCCAGACAGCCTCGCAAGCCCTCCGCCCACTTCCAATTCAGATGCACTTGAAACCACACACCACCAAGTTGCAATAAGATTGTGTTGGGGGCCTGACTCAGAAGGTCTGCAGAGACCCTTGCTTGGCAGTCTTCACTTCTGTATGAACCAGGTTCTTCATGCTCCCTGCCTGGGGCTCTGACCCCCATGAAGCATAAAGACAGTAACCACCAATTATAAGGCATGCACTCCATGCCGCATGGGCAGGGCAACTAAAACTTTTATCTCTGTGAATCACCATGACACAGCCAGACCAAGAAGAGCCATATTCAGCCCCACTTCACAGGTGGGGAAACTGAGACCTGAGGGGGTAAGGTGTTTTTAGCTAGGAAGGCCAGAACAGAACTCAAACCCCAATCAGTCTAACCCCCAAATCCTCGCTCTTAAACCACACTGGTTATAGTAGCTGTCCTCAGAGCTTAATATGGGCCCTGGGACATACGAAGTATTCGATGAAAAACATGTCGAAGGGAGAATTTTTTAAGATGACTTCCATGGCCACATAATTAAAGCAATGGACATTTGCTCCAGATTTGGAGAAGGCAACTTTTTATGCAAACTGCAATTAGAAGCCCCCTTCAACATCCTTGGGAGTTTTTAGCGACTCCAAATGTTTCCCTAGTGGAGTTTTTTTATTGAAAACTAGGGATCCACTTGGGAAAAGAGATAGAGGCATCGATTTGCTTATGTCTCCCAGTTTTTCAATAGTGTGATCTAGTTGTTGTGTGAGGTTCCCTCTTCAGGTTCCTGATGACCATCTCCTCTCCTGTGGTCCTGGAGGCTCATGGGTACTATTTATGACAGAAGGAGATATGCTAAAATAGCAAGTAGTCTTCCACATGGAGGAAGGCCTATCATCCCAAACTACCACACCACTGAGTCTGGCCTGCCATCCCTCCTGGGCCATCCCGTCAGGTTCTTCTGCATAGCTGTCTCCCTGCTGCCGTTCCGACCAAGCACACCCTCAGGTGCACACGCTGTCTGACACTACTGATTCTGAAGGCTTCTAAGATAGGGCCGATAATATGGCCGTTGCAGTCAGAGTGAAGGGTAGCATGGACCAGGAGAGCTCCAGTGCCTGCATTTACATACCTCACTGGGTTTTATTTTCAGCCAACCTTATCCAGATCTTTCCTGGGAGTTACTTCAAAATCCAGGGTAGCCCATGGGAAGAAGAATTATATAGGGAAGGAAATAAGGAGAAAACAATCATGTTTACTGAATTCTTACTCTCTGCCAGATCCCGTTAGGGGTTTTACACCTATTAGCTCTGCTAATCCTGAAAATATTCCTGTAGGTGGGCATGACTTTTCCCACTGGACAGATGGAGCAAATAGCACTCACAGAAGTGAAGGAAACCGCCCCAGGTTGCCAGGGCCCTCCGTGGTATTTGGACAATCAAGATCTTCCAGGCTCCAGAGAGCCCTTGAGGTTTCCAAAGCTTGGTTCCAAGGAGAGGGCAGAACCCCAGGCAGCCACAGAGTCTGACTACCAGGAGGAAAGGTCACAGGAGAAAGCCAAAAGAGGAGAGAAACAGAAATGGAGAGGGAGAAAAACATCTCCCCTAAGTGGGCTGTGAGTTTTAAAACTTAATGGTCAATGTGGGTTGGAGAGGAAAAAGATGAGGAGATGAGCTCCCCGGAGACCTGAAAATTGTTTCCTGATCTCTCTGGTTAAATATGGTCAGCTGAAGAGGGCAAAGAGCTAAGCCAAAAAATACACAGAGAAAAGCCAGTGGAAACTGGGTTTTGAGGGAAGGTATTTATGTAGCAGAAACTCCTGTGGGCAAGGCTCTTCCTGTAGGTAGACCCAGTGTGCAGGAGGTGTTGTGTTTACTTGTCTTGCTCTCCCAGCTCTGGACCTCCATCCAGTTCTGGGAATGGGTTTGTCGAGGTCAGTTTCCATATCAATGTTATTTCCAGGATCCCCAGGCTGTACTGGCTCTGCTGCCCGGTCCTGGGCCCAGAAAGCTCACACCACAACAACGGGCATGGGAGAACCAAGCCTCAGTTTCCTCCTCTGTAAAATGGCTACAACCAGACCTTCTTCGCAGGACTTTCGAAACGAGAAGTGATCCTTATCAGTTACAAAGAACCACACAATTGCAAGTCTTGGCGTCATTTAGTGAAAGGAATTAGAAAGCAAAGGTTTGAGAGAAAATGCTAAAACTGAGAAATTATAGGATAGCATATTCCAAGCTATGGAAGCCTCACTTCCTCAGGTATCAGCTGTGGTAACATTCTACTTGAATGAAACCTAATGGCACCCCGTACCTGATTGAGAGAACAGTTGTCTCAAGTCACAGCTTGACCACACATCACATTCTCCATCCTAAAGGCTTGGCTCAGACACTAACTCTAGAGGCTTAGTTTTCCTAGATAAGGAGTCCAGAAAAAGTCATTGACGAGCAAAATAGTTGACTGTTTCTGAGTTTCTCATGTGCTTTCTCCTTGACAGCCATGGGCTCTCCGAAGGAGATCAGTTTCTCAGACATCACTGAAGATTCGGCCACCGTCAGCTGGATGGCACCGTCTGCCCCGGTGGAAAGCTTCCGGGTTACCTACGTGCCCATTGCAGGAGGTAGGACCCTGGAAGGGGGTTTGTGAGGAGCAGGCTGGAGGCTTTGAGTGGGACAGTGAAGAGACTCTGATAATTCCCATCCTCTGAAACAGGACCAAAGAAAATTATTTCCTTCTATTGGAGACCATCTCTGTAGATTTCATTTGTAAAGTGCTGTAAGATATTTGGAAGAACTGCCTTGCAAAGGGTCATTTTATGAAGACCCTCTCCAGCTTTGAAACCCCCAACTCCTATGAGAAGTGGACCCCAGTGTTGTTTTCATGCAATGGCAGAGACCCTATATACCCTGGTCCTTTTCTTTGAGCACACTCATTTGAAAAGCGGATCCTGACCTGGATGTATGTGAGGTTTTACCCTTTGGTCCTCAAATGTGTCTGTCTCAGTGTAGATAGGGAGTCATGGCTTTGCTAGTAGAACCGGGAGTTCTAGTTCAACTCACAGGGGCCACAACAAAGACCGTGGCAGGGGCAGGGGGGTGTACCATCAGATCTGCCCAAAGACATTCTGGCAGGTGGAAGCGTGTCCAGAAATGGTGACTGATTCTTCTTCAGAGGGATGCTGTAACAGCTCTCTAGAAGTTTGGCCAGCTGGCATATAAGCTCTTCACCAGCCCTGAAATTCCAAGAAATATAAATCATGGCCTTCTTCATAAACACAAGAGGACAATTTTGACTATGACCATATTCTTTCCTTAAAAAGTAGGATATCTGCTAGGAAGGGAGCCTGTATATTCCAAAGCTAACACAATGGGTTAACTAGATCAGATATACATTACATTGTGAGCTTTTCATATTCTTTGTGGGGGAAAGAATAAAGAAATAAAAACATGCCAGCTCTCTACTGAACGGAAACTTGCCATTTTTAGCACATTGTGACTTCATGTTTTTTCCCCTCCTGGCTTGGTTTCTGGCATCTGCACAGATGGAAAAAAAAAAAAGGCACTATACAGAAAGTAAGGCCTCTTCTCTTATGCCAGAGGGTAGGAGCAAGTGAGAGGAAGTCAAGAAAATGGTACTGGATCAAGATATAGTTTTGTTTCCAAATCATATACACCCGTTCTTGGGGCAATAGTAAGTTTGGTGAGGTTCACTATTCCCGATCTTGCTTTTGCCATGTTCCAGGGACACCGTCAGTGGTCACCGTGGATGGAACCAAGACTTGGACCAGGCTAGTGAGGCTCCTACCAGGAGCAGAACACCTTGTGAGCATCGTCTCCGTGAAGGGCTTCGAGGAAAGTGAACCAGTCTCAGGATCATTCACCACAGGTGTTTTTCTCACCTTATGCATTATCACTTATGACTCAGCAGCTGGAAAATTTCTTTTATTTGGGAAATCGTAGTGGAAAATGGAGTGAATTTGGAGCCCCAGAGACCTCATTTCTGGTCCCTGACCTCTTATAGACAGGATAATCTTGATTTTATCCTAAACTGTCCTGGGCCTTCATTTCTTGGGTTAGTGTGGAAGAAAGAACGCACATTTGGAAATCATACTGACCTAAATTGAATTGCCTGTTCTAACACTTAGAGATATGTGAGCTGTGAGATAATTTCTTTAGGATCTAGCTTCCTGCTCTGTAAAATGGGTACAACTCTGCTTCCTTTGCAGGTTGCCATAAGAATCCCATGACATTACTTATGCAAAACAATCTGTAAATGTAAATGACTGTATGCTTTAATCCACCTCCTTCCATCCCTGCTTATGCAGGGAATCCTTCCGAGCAGGTGCCTCACCCAGATCGGGAATGGTGATAGGATAAAGTAACTACTCCTGATTGGGCAGCTCGTGCATTCCAGGCACTGTTACTCAACCCTCTGCATTGAAACCCTGAAAATGCCTGCTGTCGTTCCCATTTACAGGGGAAACAACTGAGATCCAGGAAAACAAAATACCTTGACCAAGGCCACCTAACTAGTAAATGCTGAAGCAAATTTGAACTTAGGTCAGTCTCACTCCAAGCCTTGTGTTCTTCTAAAATAGAGGATTATTTTCCCGTTATAACCTGATTTGTACAACATACTATAAGGAGGGGGAGATAATGAATTGCACTGAAGGAGAATGAAGTGGAAAATTTCTCTTCAGGCAGCCATGTCTCTGAACAATTTATCCTTTGATAGATGAGCAATTATCCAGCCTAATCCATTAAGGGATCCAAAGAATGGGCCTCATAGGAAATTTTAAAAATATCCTAATAGTCGAAAAGAGTTGATTGTATGCAATTATAATATCCCGTCTGAACTCAGAGTCCTGTCCGCCCTCCACACAGGCCCGAATTTTCCCCATAGAAATCCTTCATTCATGGACTCTCCGGTTGCAGACCCTGGGTGCACTCCTTCCCGAGCCCATGAACGAGATTCTGTACAGACAGGCTGAAGCAGGAAGGGGCTTGGGGTAGACCCTGTGGGCTCCGGAAAGTACCCTCCCTCCTCTGGCTTGCCATCATATCTCTTGGGGCTCAGGAGCCTCATCTCTGAAATGAGCTGATGACAGCTGCCCTCCAGCCTCCCAGGGCCATTGTCCTGGCATAATTGAGTCATAAATGCAAATGCAAGAGGATAATAGTCCTATTTAGGTTAGCTTCTGAGAAAGGGATGCTAGGTCGTCACAAGGGTTGGTTAAACGGGTCAATGTCCTTTGTCAGTACAAGTCATTTGGGAATCATATCAAAGACTCTGGTAATTAATAATCAAGTTAGTAACAGAAGCCACTGTGAGCGAGCGCTGCCCAGCACATTTCACACAGGCAACGCCTAGTTCATCCTTCTAGCAGCCACTCTGTGACACCTGAAGAAATGAGGTTTAAAGAAGGGCACACAGACACTAGGCAGAGAAGCCACACTAGAACTGGGGACCACCAGCCTCTGGGGCTCCATGGTGCCCAACCCCCTCATTAGAGCTCTCATTCAAAGCCCAGAAGAGCCTCTGGCAACCTGGACTCTGGGAGGCTCCCCATTTTTGCCACTTCTTGCCCTGGGAACAGTGATGGCCTATAGTGATAACCCTCGTCATGTGCTGACCCCTTTCCAGTTTATGTAGCTCCTTTCCACCGACACTATCATGTAAGCCTCAGAATATCACTGAGGATACAGCCAGACAGAATGAGGATCCCCATGGTACAAGTGGGGAAATAGAGACCCAAGAGAGCCCAAGCAGCGAGGGAAGGCATCATGACTTGAACCCAGGGCGTCCTGGTTCCAGACTAAGGACGTGGAACTATGCACATAGCGGACACTGTGTCCCAACACCAGGAGTCCAGGAGCAGTGAGAGAGCAGAGCAGCTGTGGACTGATGTCTAACCCCACCATGGCCAAATCTCCAACATATCACCATCTTTCTTTGCAGCTCTGGATGGCCCATCTGGCCTAGTGACAGCCAACATCACCGACACGGAAGCCCTGGCCATGTGGCAGCCAGCCATAGCACCTGTGGATAGTTACATCATCTCCTACACAGGGGAGAGAGGTAAGGCCATGTCTAAGACCCTCGCCCCCCTCCCTGTCACATTTGGCCCAGGCTGGCAAAAAATACATGAGTAGATTGGAAAGGCCAATGATGTCCTTGTGGCTCTCAGAATAGACTCATGGGCTGAAGCCAGGACTGGATAGACCGGTGTGGAGGGCCTGGCCAGAGGGTGGCAGGGAGGCCTCACCCATCCTCCTCTGCTTGCTGATAAGTGAAGAGCCTCAGTGTTCTGGTCATACTAAGTAAGGCTGGCTGGCCATTTAAAGGAAAACAAAGAGCACATCTCCAGCCTGCATGTGTTCCTCCAGCCTTTCCCCCTCTCCTGCTAGTCTCCCTCCTCATCACCATGAGCCTCCCTCTCTAGGCAGCAGCTCCCACCTCTTACAAAGAATGAGTTCAGAATCAAGAGTCTTGGACAGGCTACTGAGGAGCCTGAGCCTCTTGGAGGCTACAGAGGGGGCACCAGATGCAACTGAGGAACCAGCAATTGTTCCCCTCACCTTTGCAGACACCTGTGCTGATTTGCTTAGGTGGCCAACTAAACACTTGTCTGGGCACCAGCACATCATGGCCACAAAAACGTAAGATCGAGTACGAGTAAGAGGAGAAAGAGATGGTGTTTCAGTGAATGAATTCATGCTTTTGTAATGAGCTACTCTAGAAAAAGACTTTACTATCTGAATCCCAAAACATAAGTAAGTTTCCTGTTTCCCAGTTCAGGCTTGTTTTACTTGCAGCGACAATATGTACGGATGCCATAACCCGTGCCTGGCGCCTCTGAAAATCTGCATTCACCCCTGGGCTGCTACCTAAGAGAGTTCTTTATGAGTGTAAAGCACTTTGGAGAGTGAAGGAAGAGAGATTTGGGGCGTTATTCTTTTTATTCTTCTATTCATTCATTCATTCATTCATTCATTCATTCGCTTATTCATTCATTCATTCTTCTTTTCAATTCTTAAATAATCCCGATGAGTGAACTTCTCCGAGTCAGGGAAGCTGGTGCTTGCACCTGCAGTGAGCCAGAGCATTGTTCACAGGGAATATGGGATGAGTAGATGCAGACCTAGAAAAGGGCCTGGTCCAGGAGAGTGGGTTTCATGGGTGATAAACAGGATGGTCAACTCATCCCAGGTTACCCAGGACTTTCCCAGTTCTGGTACTGAAAGTTCCACACCCTGGGAAATCTCTCAGCCCCCAGTCAGCCAAGGTGGTCAGTCACCTGGGATCAGGAAACAAACACGCCCACCTTCCACCACTGGACTTGACCCAGTGGGTCTGAGAGGCAGTATCCAGGCTCTTGTGTGCCTGCAGCTGCCTGATGCTTGTGGTTCTCCAGCCTCGTGATTTGACATTGGTCAGATTATAAAAGGACATGAGAGTAAGTGAAAAGGGTTACGGGGAGCAAGCAAAATTAAGTCTGGACAGCCTGAGACTTGGAGATGTTAGCTGCAGCTCTCCTCCAGCAGGTCCCCCTGCACCTCCACTGCAAATCTCCCCCAGCCAGCACCATATGAAAACACCTCCTGAACCCCAGTCCCCCGTCCTCCCAATTTGGTGCCTGGAAAAATCCAATCTCCATATGATAAATCTTTTGTATATGAGGTGAGCACTCAAGAGAGAGAACAGGGTGTGAGTCATTTCAGAAATAAGACCTGCTTTTCTGCAGGGTCACTGAAAGTTTCTGCTAGAAGTAGGTGTGTGCACTGTGTGCCAAGTGTGCTGATGGCTCACACAGGGAGTGGTAACTGCCTCGGTGTGTGTATTTCATGTTTAGCCCCAGAAATCACACGCACAGTGTCTGGGAACACGGTGGAGTATGCTCTGACCGACCTCGAGCCCGCCACGGAGTACACGCTGAGGATCTTTGCAGAGAAAGGGCCCCAGAAGAGCTCAGTCATCACTGCCAAGTTCACAACAGGTACAAAGACATCGGGAGCTGGAAGACGCCCACCCACAGCCTCCATCTTAAATAGCCATGCTCTAACCTCTTCTCTCTTAAGTCAGATCCTTGCAATGTGATGACATCAGCATGAGCTAAATTCACCAGTGCCCACTCAATCGGGACCTTAAGAAACACACCATTTCCTTTTGAACTGAAATGAACTTGCTCTCCCCACAAACTAGGAAACGGTTTTAATAGGAGGGCTTTTTTAAAGTGGAAAACCAGTCCCCACTGGCCCTCAACCCAGTATTTAATGATCCCTGTTCCAGGCAGGGAAATATTTTTAAGAGAAGGATTTTTCGTGCACGTTTTCCTAGATGTCTATTGGGTTTTTATACATTGAGATCTTTTTACAAACTGTGGCAGGCAGGGAAAGAGAAGAGGCATCCTCTTGTTAGGGGTGAATGGTAATATCAGCATTCACCTGTTTGCCTATTGAAGGGCAAGAGGGGTTGGGAATTAGGTTCAGAGCTGTGTCTTTCTCCCAGATCCACCCAAGGCCAATTAAGAGTGTGCTGGGTTCAGGAAAATCTGGGCCTTACATTGAAATGAACCACAGAGAATTCTGTCTTGGGATATTGCATGGCTCAACCTCCTCACTTACAGATGGGGAAGGTTCTGCCCAAGGTCATATAGATCATTGGTAAGGAAAGGACCGAAAGCCAGGCTTCCTGATAATCCAGCCAAGGGAGTTTTGTCCTAGAGTTGCTGACATATATGCTAACAAATGACTTATCTTCTGCAGACCTCGATTCTCCAAGAGACTTGACTGCTGCTGAGGTTCAGTCGGAAACTGCCCTCCTCACCTGGAGACCCCCCCGGGCATCGGTCACCGGTTACCTATTGGTGTATGAATCTGTCGATGGTACAATCAAGGTATCTTAAAATACACAGAATCCCTGCTGCCGTTTGAAACATGTACATGATCCTCAGCGGAGGGAAGACTCACCCTGGGGCTGTTTCTCCATCTCAGTGCAGCCAGGGAGCTGAAAATTAAAAAAAAAAAAAATTAACAGGGACTGGATAGCATGCCAGCCCATCTGAGTCATAGCTCCAGCCTCCCCGTCTCACTTTAACCAGACTCCGGTTCTGATACCCTGCCAAGGTCAGGAGTCTCTGCTCACAAGACTTGAGGACATTTTAGGAGGTGGATGCATGGTCTTTTAATGTTTTATTGAGCAAAAGCCAAGGGCTTCTTTAGCATCTTTGCCATATATACAATCTCGCAGATGGCATCGCTCCATCACATATGGAAACGCACATCACCACGTTCCTGTGACAACCACTGTTAATGTTATTCATGATGTTCCCTGCCCCTTAACATCTTTTCTTTTACTTTCCAATTTGAAATGACTTTAGCCCTTCCTTTCACACAAGTGAACTTGATCTCTAAACTTTATATTCTGAACCCGTTATTGAACTTTTCATTTTGGTCATCACATGCTACATTTCCAAATCTTTTCCTTATTCCCTGCTCATCTGTCTTTCTCTAGCATATTGTTCGTATTCGTACATGATCTTCTCTTTATTGTGAAGCATATATGTTACTGGTATTTTATTCTGCAACCAGCATAATGTCTCTTCCAAGTTCCTTTTTTTTCCCCCTTTCTTTCTTTCTGTTTCACTACTATTATTTGGTTTGGGTCTTTATCCTTCACGTTGGAGACTTCAGCCCAGTGTCTGATGGTCCTTTCGTGCTCAAGCCCCGAACGAAACAGCTTACTGGGAGTTCCACTGCAGACACAGGGCTTGTCAACCAACAGTACTTACCGCAAAGTAAGCAAGTGCCCAGAAATTTTGCTGGGGGACTTGAAAGTAGCAGTTCTGTAAGCCTTTTCTCTTGAGCTAATCCACCTCCCTAGAAGACTCTCCAACCCCTTCAAGCGAAGCTGCCAGGAGTGGAGTCAGAGGAAGAGCCTGGGCCCCTTCGGTGTACACACGTTCACTTCTGTTTCCCGCATAGCTCCCCTGGGCCTGGTGGATTTGAATCCAGAGTCTTCTCTCTGGATCAGTGTCTCCAGAGAGTACACCTCAGCCTTTCCTCTGGACTGGGAAGGACAGTCATCCAGACTGGGGCAGGTTGGGGGGTGGGGGGAGGGAATGGGGAGAGCTTGGAATCTGTTCCTTGTTTAAGCTGTTACATGAACTTTTGTTCAGCCATGCCCCACACTGGCCTTCAAAGGCATCTTTGCTTTTGTACACATTCTGTTCTTGAACTTGCTGGGCCCTGTGACAGTCATCAGCCAGCTTTGGGCTGGTCCCACCCACTCGAGTCAGGGCTCGGCCCCCTCGCTTATTACACCCCCACACCCCTTCCCATCCGTCAGGATTCTGTGGACATTGGATGCCTCTGTCTGTCTCATCTGTCATCTGCTTCATCCTCCTGGGCTTCTACGTAATATCCTTTCACTCTCATTACAGGGGGTTTCAGAAGAAAGTAGAGCTAAACTGGCATGTCTGATCTGCCTTGTTTTACTAGAAGTGGACACACATTTCTGATTACTCCCATGGCCCTTCTTAGAGTTGGCAGAACTCTCTCACTATGTGCACGGAGGAAAGTCCTTTACCTTCTGCGGGTGTCATGGTCCCATCTGTAAGATGAGTGCGTTGGACTCACTAGCCTTGCAGCTTGCGTCCCAGCGCACCTTCTAGGACTTATGCCCTGAGCCTCATTTCAGTCTGCCCTGATTGCCTAGAAAAGGACTTTGCACAGCAGCCTAGAGAGCTGAATGGTAATTTTACCCCCAGGTAATTCAAGGGACCCAGCTTTATAGCTGACCTTCCCCAGGGACCAGACCTGAGGGCCACATAAAGGCCACTGGGTCACTGGAGTCAGCCTACCGACTTACCTTCCTACATGTCCAGTCCCCAACTCTGTACGTTTCACTCAAGAAAATCAGCCTGGTGCAGGAGGAGAGAGTCCTCGACAGGATGTGGGGGAGACAGGAGGTGAGACCAGCCTCTGCCCCCACCACTTATGGAATGAGATCGGGTCCCTCAGCTTCTCTGGAAGTCAGTCCCCTCACCCCTCAGGGAGGAATCAGGAGAGCCTCACCTGCCCAGCGTGAGGATGAGAGAGAAGCTTTCAGGGGGCCTCCACACTGACTCGTTATTGTCTACACCGTGTTGGCTGTGTTTGAGGGTTTGCTGGCAGTGTAGGCTGAATTCTAGTCTCAGACATCAAGGTCATCTGCTAAAAGGTGAATTCATAGGCATCGGAAGTTAGAAAGAGGATTTGAAAAGGAGGAAGACGTCCTGAAAGCTGAAATGAACATTCTCTGGACAGCACTGCAGTGAGCAGTCACAAACCACAGGGGGGATTAGAAGAGGTCTGGTGCAGAGGCACACACACACACCTCTCCTGGACATCTCTGTTCTTGAAAGAGACATGTTGGCTCGGCTCAGGCTTTCGCTCATGCTTACTGAGCTACCGCAGTTATCTCCTGACTCAAGACATCACCACGCCCACTGCCTCTGGACCACTCGGGGGGCTTCTTCAGTACACACCTGGCAGAACCCCACTTCTGGCTCTTACACTGCAGCCGGTCCGGGATGGAGCCCAGGCATTGTATTATTTTCAAGCTCTCTGGAGGGCTTTGAAAAAGAGCCATATTAGGGACCGCTGATATAACTGGTCTGAAAATCTAAACCCTTTGCCCTTCTTGTGATTCATCTTGCTAACAAGTTAAGCTGGGTTCACTTCATTGACTTGTTCAAAAACCTTTTGGGAATCCTCATTCCTTATCGTGATAAACTTCAAATTCTGCAACTTTGCACTTAAGGCCCTTTGTAATCAGGTCTTTGCCCCCTTCTTCCATCATTCCAGCACCCAGAACCAAGTGTGGTTCAGGCAGGTCACTATCTCCTCCCCTGCCCCTTCTGGCCTCAGGACCTTTGCTCATGCTGCACTCCCCCTAGCTCTGATGTCCCAGAAGTGAGCAAGGAGCCTGACATAGAGTGAGACTCAGAGGATTCTTCTGAATGAAGAAATGAATGGGTGGTTGAATGAATGAATGTATCTGTATCGTGAGGATTTACATGGCAAAGAACTATAACATTCTTTCTTCTGCCCTTAGGAAGTCATTCTGGGTCCAGAAACCACCTCCTATAGCCTGGCGGAGCTGAGCCCCTCCACCCACTACACGGCCAAGATCCAGGCATTGAATGGGCCCCTGAGAAGCAAGCTGGTCCAGACCATCTTTACCACAAGTAAGGGGCTTGGGGTGCAGCTGGGCCTTGAGATCAAACTTTGTGAGATGAGACCAGCCCTCCACTTCTCCTCTGAATTTTTCCCTCTTAAAAAGATCAGTGCCTGCCACCCACTGAAAGCCTGAGGAATATGGGTGCAGGAGGTTAAGGTCCTCGTGGTGAAAGGGAAGGAGGCCCAGTAATGAGACCTCTGGATACAAGCCCCATCTCCACCACTTGCTGTAGGTGATTTAGGAAAGTTATTGCCACTCTGAAAGCCTCAGTTTCTTCCTCTATACAATGGGATTCACAAGTGTCCCTTCCTTACAAGACCCTGTGCTGTGGCTGAACTCCTAGCCCAGTATGTGGCCCAGGAGCCAGGCTCACTGTGAGCCGGGGCCCATTTTCTCTCCTTCAGTGTGTCAGCCTTCACAAAACCCATCCATGTTTGAAATCAAAACCGGTCCTTCCACCAAGCTGGTAGAATCATCAGGCCCAGTTTTCTCCCAGGAAAGCAGAAGTTCCGAGAGACGAAATGACTCTAGGTTCTAGCATGAGTGAGAGAGAGATCTGGGCTTAGGGGTTCTGTGCCCCAGAAAGCAGCCCTGCACCTGCCACAGGGTATCATCTGCAGATGGCAAAAGTGCAAGGCATTTCTCTGGTGAATTCAGAGGACGCACACACCCCTGAGGACAGGGGAGGGAGCCTCTGCAAAGCCCCAAGCGTGGGGCACTCAGGGGGCATCCTAGTACCTCCTACCCTTCGCACTTAGCTCCAGTCACTCTGTGCACCCCTGCTGAGGTTCCTGCAGAAGCCAGAGTCCCCTGTGCCAGACCTCACAGCCAGTGCTGGGAGCACAGCCCTGTGAGTGTGCCCTCCAGATGCTCACGGACGGGGGGCGAGAGATAACCAAGGACACAGGTAATGGTGCAGCCACGGGCGATGGCCTCAGGTCAGAACAGCCAACTCTCCATCCCACCTGCTCAGCACAGCCCCAAGGTCGCCCATTTCGGTCAAGTTTGACATTGTTTTGCATCACATTAGCACACTTGGGGATTTCCCAGAAGTTCTCCTTGGGTCCCTCCCAGGCTTCAAGCTGTTACGTGACTTCTCCAGTATCCCAAGGAAAGGGAGTGCAAGTTCAAGACGAGAATCCTTGTCTTTGGCTCCCAAATCTTCTGATAAAGTCGGGATGCATGGTGGTTAGATGCCCCGTAAAGTGCCCTGATTCACTGACTAGTGCTAGAGACCCAGCCATCCTGCCGGGACCTGGGTCTTCACCAGGTGCTGCCTGACTGCTCGCGGTAGATCAAGGTCAGCCTGATATTCACTCCACATAGCTGCTCGGTCCTCCTCCTGCTGACCTCACTGGCGACCTCCATGAATATAAGAGACTGAGCTGGGTGCCTTATATCCATAACATCTAAAGCCTCATTGCCCCGCTGCGAAATACGCCTGCCTCGCACACAAGAGAACAGAGCCACAGAGAGGTTAAGCTGCTTGCTCCTAGGTACCTAGCCATGCGGTGGGGCTGCAGTCTGAAAGCTCCTACCCAATCCTCCTGCTCTAACAGGGCCACTCCTCCTTCTCATCCTGCAGCTGGACTCCTGTACCCATTCCCCAGGGACTGCTCCCAGGCAATGCTGAATGGGGACACAACCTCTGGCCTCTATACCATTTACCTGACTGGTGACAAGGCGCAGGCTCTGGAGGTCTTCTGTGACATGACCTCTGATGGGGGTGGATGGATCGTGAGTATCCCCAGCTCTCGGGCCTGGGGCCTGGGGGCAGCTGGGGCAGCAGGGGTGGGGGGCACGTCCTCCCATGGACTCAGACACCGATGTTTAGAGGTGTTGCAGGATAGTGCGTGAACTGTTTCAGAAACAAAGGGATGGGGGAGGGGCCAGGGATAAAACCAGGAGAAAATAATCCTCTTGTAATTGATCTGATCTGATCCTCAAACAACTCTGTGATGCATAAAAGTGAGGGTGGTCGTGGAGCCCATTATATGGATTAATTAGCATCTGCTATTATCATGCACTGTGCTAAGAGTTGGATATGAATTATTTTCAATCCCATTACTGTTCTGGCTGGGTAGTATTTTTTTTTTTATTAGTAAGCTTTTTTTTTTTTTTTTTTTTTTTAATTTGAGCGAGAAAGAGCAAGAGGAGGGAGGAGGACTGATGGAGAGGGAGAAGCAGACTCCCCGCTGAGGGGAGAGCCCCATGTAGGGCTCGATCCCAGGACCCTGAGATCATGACCTGAGCCAAAGGCAGATGCTTCACTGACTGAGCCACCCAGGCTCCCCACAAACTTTACTATTTAGAGCAGTTTTAAATTCACAACCAAAGAGAGCATAAAGTGCAGAGAGTGCCCCCATACCCCATCCCACGTGCATGGCCCCTCCCTGTATCAACATCCTGCATCACAGTGATGTGTTTAGAAAAAGTCATGAGCCGACCTTGGCACATCATAACTACCCAGAGCTAGGTGGTATTTTTAATCCCTGTTTTTCAGGTGGAGGTGGCTTGCCCACAGTCACACAGAAAATTAGTGATGGACGGGGCTGGGAACTGGGGCTTTTCCCACAGCTCTGATGTCCTTCTTCTCAGAGAGATGCCTTCTCTTTCTCCCAATATTTAACGCACGCCCTGATTCGCTGGCTATGTTCCAGGTGTTCCTGAGACGCAAGAATGGACGTGAGGATTTCTATCGCAACTGGAAAGCCTACGCTGCTGGGTTTGGGGACCGCAGAGAGGAATTCTGGCTTGGTAATGCAACCCTGCATGTATGTGTCCCAAGTGCCCCTTCTTGTCATCATTCCTAAACCACAGCAACCCATGGGAGAGAAAGAGCCTAGGAGGAAACAGTAGTTCGGGTAGTAGACACGGAATATCAACTCCTCCTTGGAAAAGACTTTAAATTCTCTAGGTCATTAAAAATAAAAATCTGGCCAGGGAGACCTGAAGGATGAGCCTAGCCTGAAGTCATTCACTGAACCGCGTACAGACTCATCCTCACTGATGTTTTTAACTATTTCCGTCCTGGGCTCCCGGTGCAAGATGGGCCTTATAGCCATAACCTTGAACCACCCAGCACCTGTGCAAGGTACAAAATTCCCCGATTGCCATGGAAAGAGAGGGATGAAGTTGCATGCTCAGAAGAATGTAGCCAACAAGTAGTAGAGTTGCCACTTGAAATCTCCCCAGACAACACCACAAAGCCATCATCCATCTGTCCATCCATCCATCTGTGCAACATGCACTTTCCCACAATCTCCATGCAGGGGGCACTGTTCCATGCTCATGTGCCCAAAGTGGGGAATGTTCACCCCATTAGCATGCACTGCCTCTCTCCTGCAAGGAGCTTTGGCGGTTAAAAGTGCTTTCTCCACCTCATTTCCTTTGATCTTCACGATGCCCTAGGAGGTGGGCAGGGCAGAGATGTTACCCTGATTTTTCCTGAGGCTTGGAAGTGTCCTAGGTTTACCTGCTGTTGTGCCAGCGAGGAGCAGAGCAGACCACAGGCCCGGTCTATGTGAGGCGAACTTCTTTGTAGAGCCCAACAGCTGCTCTTACAGGGTGGATGGAGTAAGAAGCAATGGCCTCAGTCACTTGGGCTTCCTCTGTAACCCTCACCTGTCCTCCACAGGGCTTGACAACCTACACAAAATCACAGCCCAAGGGCAGTATGAGCTCCGCGTGGACCTACGCGACCACGGGAAGACCGCGTATGCCGTCTATGACAAATTCAGTGTGGGGGATGCCAAGACTCGCTATAAGCTGAAGGTGGAGGGCTACAGCGGCACCGCAGGTAGGGGAGAGCCACGTGCCCCACCTTCAGAACCACAAAGCCTGCCTTGGGCTTTTAGCGCACTCCTCCCTCATTCCTTCCTTCATGAATCCATCTGCTTATCCGAGCAACAAATTTATGGATCCTTATCAGGTACTTGACCAAAGCTGCAACCGGGCAGAGCAAGGTTGATATTTTGCTTACCAAAACAGAATAGGATTGGGAATCAGAAAAGTATGTCTTTTTCTTACCCATTTTTAGATCTCAACTTCCAGTGGATAAACAGTCTCTTGGGGGCCTGAAGACTCACCTAATACAGTGCATCTAAATTTACTTACTTAAAATTATTGTGTACATATGCCCCCCCAGGGATCCCATTAATAAGCCGGTGCAGACACACTGAGATTCTATGTTTCTCACGGGTTCCCTGGCGATGCCACTGTTGAGGATGCTGCTGGTCTGTGGACCACACTCAAGTAGCAAGCACCCCACTCCTTCCCCTAACTCTTGCATCCTTTCAAGGATGTCCCTGCCCTGTGCTTACCCAACCACAGCCCGCAGACCCCATGACCAGAAGCTCACTACCTGCCAAGTGGTCCTTCTGGTCCTTGTCTGGTACATGAGCTAGCTCAGATCCTGCAGATGTCACGGACTTGGAACGGCCTCTGTGTGCTTTACTGGCTTCGTATAAGAGGAGAAGTTACTAAGGAAGCAACACACATTCAAGCCCATGGGGGAGCCTCTACTTTTTGCGGCTATTCCACAAGCAGTACCCTTTTCCAGTTCTCAGGGACGTTGGTCCTGGAAGATGTTGCTATGACAAAGATGAGGAAATTGAGACCCAGAAAAGGGGTAATTTGCCCGAGGTGTTCCCAGGGAGTGAGCTTGATGGCAGACAGGAGTGCTTGGTAACGAGGAGGGGGTCAGGTCTGACAGTATGACCACCCGTCCGTGCTCTGGGGTGGCATCCAGTAATGTCTATGGAAGAAGAAAGGGCAGAAGCTGTGGTACATCCCCAGCCTCTCTGAGCCCGAGAGGAAACATCCATAATGGGGAGAGTCTCCAGAGAAGGACTGGCTGTGGATCTTTGGAGATCAGTGTGGCGGTAGTGAGCAGAAAGCCCCAGGGGCCAAAATGTTTTTCATTCTTGTGTCCCTTGAAGATTTCTGACCTTTTATTATCTAGCAATAAATATCCATTTGAGTGAAATGGCTTCAGGCAAGAAGGATATTGTTACCGGGCAGGGAGCGGGGTGGGGGTCCCCGAGCAGCGGGAATGCGGCCGCCTCTCTGTGCCCTGATTTCCAGAGCTCCTCCACTGAGCTAAGGGCACTGGAGCTGCGGCCGGTGCTCCACAGGAGGGCTCCTCCTTGCATCCACACCTACCTGCTCTCAGTCACTTCCTCAGTAAAAAGGCATCTGAGGCCCAAAATATGATAAAAGTAACAACAATCACAGCTATCATGCACACCCCTCTACCTTCATATTGTCCAATAGCACACCGAGGTGGATGGAATCAATGTGCGAGTTCCATTTTCTAGAAGAGAACACTGAGGTGCAGCAAGAGGCCTAACGTGGGCCAGGTCACACCAGGGAGTGAAAGCTAGACTCTCGAAAGCCACCCACAAACTTCTTTCTACCATATTATGCTGCTTCCAGCAGAAATGAGCCCTCAGGGCTTCCCCTCCAGGGCTGTGTTCGACACTGATTCAGGGTCCGAGGTTCAAGGGCAGTGCCCCCCAGGATCTTTCAGTTGCCATCCCAGTTCTGCCCTTCCAAGCCCACGAGGAAAACCCCTGCTGGGACACATCAGAGCCACCTCTCCTCTCCACAGGTGACTCCATGGCTTACCACAACGGCAGGTCCTTCTCGACCTTCGACAAGGACACGGACTCAGCCATCACCAACTGCGCCCTGTCCTACAAGGGGGCTTTCTGGTATAAGAACTGTCACCGTGTCAACCTGATGGGGAGATACGGGGACAACAACCACAGTCAGGTGAGCCAACTGCGAGGGTCGGGGACAGGGCTTGGGAAGCCGGTCATGGGTGATGGGGGGCAGCCCAGCCCCTCAGTCCCAGCTGAGACTAGGGGGCCACAACCTCTGAGACATAGCGTCACATCTGTTCCCAACAAGAAGGAACCTTGGGACCACTGAAGATCAGGTGAAATCGTCGAGACAGCCCCTGTTAAGTGGTGAAGATCCCGGTGAGACCACTGGTCAGTGAATTTCAACTCAGAGAGCTCTCCTCAGACAGAGCCTTTGTCTGAACCCCCAAAGAGGAGCACATTTTTTTTTTTAAGATTTTACTTATTTATTTGACAGAAAGAAACACAGCTAGAGAGGGAACACAAGCAGGGGGAGTGAGAGAGGGAGAAGCAGGCTTCCCACCGAGCAGGGAGCCCAATGTGGGGCTCGATCCCGGGTATCCAGGATCATGACCTGAGCCGAAGGCAGCTGCCTAACCAACTGAGCCACCCAGGCACCCCAGGAAAGCAGATTAAAGTGGAGGCGCCTAGGTGACTCAGGAGAATAAGTGGGGTGTTCTTTCCACCTTATGGTGCTGCCCCTAGGATGTCTTCACTCTAACATTGTTGTACCACCTTTCTTTCCCCGTTGCCTGCCGCCAGAGTGACACAAAGTTCTTCTGGAAAACAAAAACACATGCCTGAAAGGAAACTCCTTTTTCCATCCTTCTCCGCTCCAGTGTGGGCTGATGTGAGAGGGCACGAAGGAGTTAGGGGAGCCTCGCCCCAGCTCTGGCTGTGCTCTGGTAGCTGTGTGGACTCAGGGACGTCACCTTCCCTCTCCGGCCTCCGTCCCCGGCACAGAACAAGGAGGGCTTGTGCCCCGTTCAGGCCTCTGTCTGAGGGACAACGGGGAGCAGAGGAGGGCATGCAGGGACCCAGTACTTCACCAGAACTGAGATTACACACACATTTGCCCACGGGGTGAGCCCGCCATTCTCACACCCCACTTGCCTGTCAGACTCAGAGACTGCCCACTATCAATGAAGGCCAAACAATTAGAATCCCATGAAGTGTCCATATTTTCTTGCCTCATTTTACCAGCCATTAACTCCTCCATGCCACTTAAAGAGAAGAGGGATCAGAAAATGAGGCGGTAGCCTCCTAGGAGCACCTACAGAAGCGGACCCCCCTCCCCCGGTGGGGCAGGGGGCCCTGTGGGTTTCGAGGCCATCTGGAGACTCTGTGGGAGAGTCAAATGTGGAATTAGGGGTCCCAGACACGTATAAGTTTTTCTTGAGAGAAATAAAAATCTTTGGCCAAATTTCTAAGGATACTTTTCCCTACTGGAGATGAGGGAGGTCATATTTACTTCATATCTACAATGTGCTCGGCACTGTGATTCCTCCTTTACAAACTCATTTAATCCTTGTAGCATCCTTTCAAGGTTGGCACTATCAGACCCTGCAAGGGTGGGGGGAGATGGTGAAACTGAAGCCCAGAAAGGTTAATGACTGGTTCAAGACCATTTACATCTCAAGTAAGAGCCTTAAGATTTAACCCCATGTGTCAGGTTGTAAGATTTGTGTTCTGCCCATGTTCTTCCTGCCATTCCACACAAACCCTTATTAAAACAGTCCACAGGAATCTTGGGAACTAGAGACTTCCCTGCATATAGCTGGTCAGTTCTGTAACCTCCGAGCATGACCAGAATTCCTTCAGCACCTATTCCTGCTGATGGCAAGTTTCACATGCCGCCATTTTGTTTCATGATGGCAGCTCAAAGCTCAATCCAATTGCAGGTGGCTTTCTGACTGAAATTTTAAAAACATCGTGTCAGATTCAATGTGCTCCTTTGCAAATTCTCAGTGCATGGATCTAGACAGATAGGCAAGAGACGGCTGTGAGCTACCAAGTGGTCAGGTTCAAACGGAACTCCCTTTGTTCCCATCGACCAAGCACCCCCTTGTTGAATACCTTGTTCTAGTGGAAACCTATCTGGAGGCCTTCTCTTTTTTTCAGGGCGTTAACTGGTTCCATTGGAAGGGCCACGAATATTCCATCCAATTTGCTGAGATGAAGTTGAGACCCAGCAACTTCCGAAATCTTGAAGGCAGGCGCAAGCGGGCATAAATTCCAGGAACAGCTAACTGGGTGGGAGAGGAGGAGGGCCCAGAGGAAGAAGCAAATTTTACCAAAGTCTCAATACAACCCGTCCAACCATCAGGCCACACCCGGGTATTTGGCAGGAGATAAAGGTGACCATGGGTCATGGAGCCCGATGGCAGGAGCACTGGCCTCACCTATTCTGCGAGGACTTCCTTCGCACCAAAGACAACGGTCTCCACAGGTGTCTGTGTCATTGAATCTGCCAACATCTTCCAGTGACGGCATCGCAGTGGCTGTCCTTCTCTCGGGTGGCTCTAGGAGTGGGAGAGGGGTAGGCTGTACAATGGTAGTTTGTGTTAGAAGCGGCTGTATTTTACACAAAGCTGTATAAGTATCGTTATTTTTGTTCGCAGTGATTCGGTGTGTGTCATGGGAGGCCATTCCCCTCCCCTTTTTTTTACATTTCATGCAACAAAAACCAGAAAAGCAATACTGTTTGGATTTTAAGGATACGATTAATATTATTAATATAATAATAATGATGGTGAAAACTAAGAATTTTTAAAGAGATGTTCCTTTCCAAAACGCATCTGGACAGTACCTGATTGTATTTTTTTTTTAATAAAAGCACAAGTACTTTTAAATTCGGCTATTGTTTTTTGCCTTGCATTGTTGAGCCCGAATTCCATCAAAGTGAACATATTTAAACAGAGGGACGAATGCTGGAAGGAATAGAAAGGAACAGAAAGGAACAGAAAGGAACAGTTAGGAGAAAGGGAAGAAGAGAGGGGGAGCCTACAGTCTGGGAGAGAAGAAAGCACTTTTTTGAACAAAGTTGAAGAAGGATGGAAAAAGGTTACCACTTGAGATTTAGCTTCTTGTTCAATATTTTCAAGACTAAGAGTGTGTGATTTCAAACATGCTTTTGTACCCATCTCCTAGAAATTCCATGACATAGAGGAGGAGACAGCCATTACCCCCAGTGAGGACTAACATGGCCAGGGGCAGACTAGTCGAGTTTAAACCTTGGCTCCACCGTCCCCTAGTTCCCTAACCTCTCTGTGCCTCAGTTTTCCAATCAACAGAGTGAGGATAGTCGCGCTTCTTAACTGCTTAGCATTTCTGAAGAAAAAATAAATGTCAGCCAGCTGAGGCCCTGAGCGTGATGCCCGGTGTAGAGTTAAGTGCCAATAAGAGTTCGCGGTCTCTATGATCGCTTCGTATAGGACAGACTGGGGTTCACAGAAGTGTAATGACTTGCCCGCAGTCTACCCACCCAATTAATCACAGAACTAGGACTTTACTCAGGTCTCTGGCCTCAGTGTTCTTGCTCTCCCTTTGGGACCCCGATGAAAATCCCTCCTTCCCTGAGGAAATGTGTGCCGTGAGTTGTGGAATGATGGAGTGTGGGAAGTCCAGCGGGATCCTTCCTACAACCCCAAGATCTTGGAAGGAGAAAGAATGTCTGTTAGGAAGATCTTCCCCTCTCCCAGTCACAGCCCTCCCCCCGCTCCCCAGACCCCTGCCTCATCCTGAATGCATCTGGTGGGGGAAGGAACTCACCGCCAGGTACAACAGATCTATGGGCTTTTACTGGGTGAACATCAAATACCAAGTTAGAACCACACATTACACATTCATCTTTGAAAACAGGGTGGGTTAGGGAGTGGGGAGCAATTCCCAGTTGATTCTCCTAGGGATTTTTAGCAAAAGGACTTATTTAATGAAAATGTTTGGGCTGATAGGCCTCATTCAAATGGAATGTGGTGGCTCAGACATGAGGACAAGAAAAATGTATGGCTTGGGCCAGATCCTTCACTGCTGAGTTTATCTTGCTTTAATGAATGCTGTCACGTTATATACACACTGGGCTGTTCCACCACCATAGCAACACAATCAAACGGGCTCCTGCAACAACCAGGCCGCAAGTGGGAAGCTTAACCCTCTGCAGACGGCTCCCTGGGGAGGCTCTGAGGCCCATTGCTGTCCCCCTCCAGGCAAATACAGATGTAGGGAAGCGAGTGAGGTACTTCACAGAAACCACACCAGAATCAAATTCCCCATCAAAGAGGAGTCCTTAACCTGGGGGCTGGGAAAGTTGCAGAAGCCTGCGTGGGGGGATGGGCAGGCAGAAGGGCCAGAGCTCAGAAGCTCAGAGCTGCCCACATCCTGGTCAAAGCATGAGCTCATCACTCCTCAAACATGGCCTTCAGTCACTTACTGGCTTTGTTCAAGCAACCCCCTCCCTCCCAAAAGGCCTCCTGAAATTCCACCTCCCTCCCGGGAAGCTCTCTGCTGAGAATGAATTTCCAGGGAGTCTGGCCTTCCCTTTGCCCTTCCTCCAACTGCTTCCCTCCCTTCCCCCTGCTTGTACCCTTCATGGATTATATCAATGGAACCCCCCATGCCCTCAGGTTTCTGGTTGGCTCTCAGAATGGGGAGTGTTCACTGTCCTTACTCTCCAGCCCTATGTTCGCAGCATCACGGGGGCTGAGCTTGCCATCCTAGCAGAGGCACAGCGTCTGTCCATGGACTGTCCCCGCTCAGCTCTCTCTACAGGTATCAGATAACTGTCCCCCCTCAAGCCCCTTCAGGCCCGAGGATGGCCCCACATCTCAGCTGCTGCCAGACCTGGGACTGTGTGAGGCTCTGTGGCTCTCCTCCTCCCTTCCTGCACCTTTGGAAACAGTCCCTCTACTCCTGCCTCTCCAAGGGACCCTGACTGACAGGGCCACTCTCCTGGACACTCGGGGCCACTGGTATAGCTGGCTGCTGGCCTTATACCATTCTTTCCACTCAGGCCTCCCATAGTAGAAGCCACAGGGCAAAATACTCCCTCCCCTTCCCTGCAGGAGCTGGGTACAAAACTGGAGTTCGGTCCACTGCATACCTGCAGAGGGACCCCCAGCCTGGGACAAGGAACGCAAATCAAAGAGCCTAGGAGCCTGGCTTCCCCACGGCCACAGTGTCTGCCCACACATGCCCATCCTTTGGGACAAACCATCCCTCATTCTCCCCTTCTCTGCCTGCCCCTCCCACACCAGTCTTCTTCCCACCATTCCCTGCCAGCTCCCAAGTACACGGTGGGGAGCCCTTGTGGGCTGTGCTGATTGGCTCTCTTCTCCCCCAGGATTCTCTTTTCCTTTTCTGTTTAAAAGTCAGTATGGGATAACCACCACACCCCCCGCCCGCCCATAGGCCCAAACCGGAGCAGGTGAACAGAATAAGCACAGCCTCTGGTGTCTCCGGAAGCTTCCACGCCAGGGGAAGGCTGGCAACAGCCTCTGCATCAGACAAGCAAACAGTATGCTTGGGAAACAAAGCCAAGACACTATGGGAACACCTTAGGAGGACCTTGGGAAGGGTTCCTTGGGAAAGGACGTCTGAAGCGTGATAAGCAGGAGTTAATGCCAAGGTGAGGCTGTGGCAGAACACAAAGGGTGAAGCGGGGCGGAGGGTGGGTGTGGGAGGGTGAGGCGGTAAGTCTTGCCCCGAAGGCTTTATGTCCTGTGAGTGCAGCTGAGAGCTGCTGATGGTGTTTAGGCAGGAGGGACAAAATCAACATTGCTCTCACTCTCATACTAGAAAGGCATTTGCTCCTGCTACCATGTCCTCTGACCTCAGTGGGGTCCTGGACATCCTAACGGGAGCCCCCCGCCCCAGTTCCAGTGGGTGTGGTATACTTGTAGCCAGCAGAGGGCTCCCTCCCCTTGTCCTCCCCCTTCCACTGCCAGCCCCGCCCCGCAAGTGAATTTAAAGCTCAGGAAGGAAGCAGGAAAAGGCTTTCCTCTGGAGAATCACTCCAGCCTCACAAACACTGGAGCATAGATTTCAATGCGTTATAAACACACACACACACACACACAGAACCAAAATGAGCAGCTCCCATTAACCCAGTACATTTGCAGCTGCAGGTAAAAGAACTGTTTCAGAGCAGTGAAATGACTTCTCTGAGGTTCACTTGACCTTGAATGCCAGAGCTAGGACTGAAATCTTAGATCTTCTGACCCCTTAGGCCAAGTGCCTGGAGGAGCACCTATCAGCCTACTTGGTCCTTTCTCCATTCTTCCATTCAGTACAAAAGGAACACCCATCATAAGCTGGTTCCCTCATAACACTTGACAGTTTGCAAAGTCAATGTGATTATAACTTCTTTAATCATCTTTGCAGTTAGAACTGAGCTTGAATCCCGTTTTCCAATTACTGAAAGATCTTGGTAGAGCTCCTTAATTTTTCTGAGTATCCCTAAACATTAGAATGAAGGAGATATACCCTGGTGAGAAGTTGTGACGCTTTGAAAGAGAAAAATGGACAGCTACCAGCCGGGAGAAAATGCCAACCACACCTTTCTCCCGCTGAAGTAGATGGACAGTATTCTAGTCCGCCAGCAGATGGCAGTCTCCCCCGGCTTTAGGAGAGCACTCAAAGAGGTGCTCCTAGCAGGTGTGTTCAGGGGAACTGGAGACCCAGGTGGATACCCAGGCTCCCAGACACCTCCAGGGAAACAACTCCACCTTCACTCCTGCTCCGTAAGAGAATCAAATCCCGTCCAGGGGCCACAGAGCATGGCAGGATGTCTCTTCTGTTTTTGTCTCCCCCTCGGCTGCACAAAACCTTACATCAACAACCACAAACCTTACTTACCAGCTCTTGCAGACATACACCGGGATGTGAGGATAAGAATGTACCCCTACATTCTTATGTAGAGAAGAGAAGGCTTCTGACTCACATGTCCAGAATGTTCAGCACCTCCACTGCAATGATACCTCCTCACTAACTTACTTTCCATTATAAATCCCTTATTATTGGGAGTGAAGGGCAAGCCCCCACAATTTCTACCGCCCTCTGCTGGCTCCTCTGGCTTGCCCCTGGCCCTTCAGCTTCAGGACTTCTCCTTTGCTACTGTGTAATGTTCCAGCACAGAGCGGGGCCCTTCTGGAAATGGAACCTGGTTCCTATGATCATTGCTACTGTTTGACTTTCTCTCCTGAAACCCTGGCTTAGACGGTGATCCCTCTGGATCACCTGAGTAGCTCGGGCATCGGAAATGCAGCCAAGGGACCTGCATCCCCAACGCTTGGCTCCTTGAGTCAGTCACACCCTCAAAGAGATGCAGAGCAATCCTCTCAAAATGCTGAGTCACATCATCTCATTCCGCTGCTCCAAACCCACCAAGCTGGCCTTCTGGCTTAGAGCAAAGCCCGGGACGTGACAGTGGGCTTGCAAGCCTGGAGCGGTTGGTCGGTCCATACTGCTCGGAACGCCCGCTCCTGCCTCATGACAATCCAGGTGCGCCCACCCGTCTGCTGTTCTTCAAGCCCAGCACCCGACCCCAGCCTTCCCCTGGAAGGCTCTTGCCCTCACAGCACGCATGCACTCAGCTTTCTCACTTCCTTCAGTCCACCTCCCAATGTCTGCTCGTGAGACTCTTCCTCACGGCCCAACCAAAACACACACATGCACTCCCCATGCGCAAAGCTGTGCACATGCACACAAGTCCCCTCAACCCCATGCTCTTCTCTTTCTCCGGAGCTCCTATTTCCTCCTGGCTCACTGCTGCTTTACTTACTTACATGTATGATTTCTAGAAATTCAGCTCTGGGACAACTAGGACTTTATCCTTGTTTGCTCCCTGCTGTGTCTCCAGCACCTCACACAGGGCCTGTCCTGTGCTCTCCCAGTCCTTCTGTGGTGACGGAGTTCGTGACCAGACCTAGGAAGTCAGGCAAGCAGGTCCTATCCGCCTCACCTTATTTTCTGTTTAATTCATGGACTGTCGGCTCTGTCCTCAGATCATCATTTTAAGCAGAAACAAACTCAGAGAAGTGATTTTAATCTCACAATTGTCATGTAACCAGTATGGATTCCAATCGAGTTCCTGCTCACCCAAGCCATTACCGCAGGGGGTCAGAACCTGACATGTGGTTTAAAGAAACAGCAGAAGAATTGCTCTATCAAAAGCCCCAGGTAGCAGCTGCTCCTAAAGAGGAGCAGGCTAGGGGCTGAGATGGTCTCACAGCCACGGCGGGAGAAATGCAGCAGGGTATTTAAATGGAAAACACCATAAATATCAGGCGTTTGAAAGGCAAGCATAGTGCGTATCCAACCAAAGTCGCTTGTCCGGGGACTTCCCACACATGAGGTCCGCACATACCCTCCAAGAGCAGCTTCCCAGTTTTGGACCAAGGTTCCACCCTCTCCCAATCTCCCCAGCACACACACTGAGGACCATCATTTTGCAAGTGTTGATGTGAATGAGTAAAATTAGTGACCTGTCCACCCTTTTATTTCCATGAATTAACTCTAAAAATTTATGGAAATAATAGGGAAAGAGACAGATAAAGGGAGAGAGAGACACAGAGAGAGAGAGAGAGAGAGAGAGAGAGAGAGAAAGAAAGAGACAGAAACAGAGAGAGACTTGGGGCGCCTGGGTGGCTCAGTTGGTTAAGCGACTGCCTTCGGCTCAAGTCATGATCCCGGAGACCCGGGACCGAGCCCTACATCGGGCTCCCTGCTCCGCGGGAAGCCTGCTTCTCCCTCTCTCACTCCCCCTGCTTGTGTTCCCTCTCTGGCTGTGTTTCTCTCTGTCAAATAAATAAATTAAATTAAAAAAAAAAAAAAGAAACAGAGAGAGACAGAGGGAGAAGCAGAGGCAGAGACACAGGGATGGTAGAAGCATCATAAACTATATTCACCTACTGTGGGTTCAAAAGCTTCTCCAAAAAGAAGTGCATCTAGTTCCTGACAACCAAGGCCTTCTAAGCAGTGAGCACAAGAGAGGGTAGGGCAGAGGGGTTTGGTTTGCATGGCAGACCCAGTTCAGCAGAGGCCGAGGACCTTACTCCACCTGGACCCTCTTTCTGGGGAGCCTCAGAGTTGGATTTGAAAAAGCATCCATCTCCACCCTAAAGCCCAGTCCTAAGGCAGCAAAGAGCTCTCCTCTGAGTGCAGTGCACGGCTAGTTCCAGAGCAAGTTCCCAGCTGCTGGAGAAGCTGGCTTGCAGGGCGCTGTCCCCCACCACACCCACAGCATGGGGCACGGGAGCATCTCAGCTGCACTATTATGGTCTCTGTATTATGATATCAATTCACAAAAACTGCTGGCAAGTCCTTAGGAAGTGCTCTCGGGACACAACCAGGCCCATTATGAAAGAGAGTTGTCCACACTTAATAGATGTCATATTCCTCTAGTTGTCATCCTTAGAATGGCACTCAGTTAGACGTTCGGATAGTGAAAAGACTGAAAACACCATATCTTTCGGGAGAAAAAGATGAGATAAAGGAGCAGGGACGTCACCTTGGTCTCAGAATCTCTGCAGGCACACCCTGCATGAGAGCAAGCAGGCTCATCTTTTTGGGTGACCAAAGGAAGAGCTAGGGTGCCCTGGTGAAATCTACGCAGGAACAAATCACACCCAAGTAAGGAAAGAGCTGTCCCGACCAAAACCCTCCAGGGAAGAGACCAGCCATCCAAGAAGCAGAGCGCTCCCCACCCTGCAGGGGTCCTGGGGCGTGAGGTTCACATATTCAGTAAAATGCAGCAAAGGAAAGCCCAAGAAGACAGAACTAAGAGACCACAAAACACAGATTTATTGAAAGAAGACAGCCCCTCAGGGAGATAGGAGATAAACACAGAGTTCACTGTTCTCTTCAAAGCCCTTGCTCCAGGGAACGCGCTGGGGAAGAACCATGCCTGCAAATTGGCAAAGCCCTAAATCTTCTAAAAATCCTAAGTTTAATGAGTTTCTTGGAAGCCAGTTCTTACAGACAAAGGGTCATCCTGCAGCTGCAGCCATGACCCACTGTCAGAAAATCCCACGGCCTCCTGGGCCAGGATATTGGCTGCAAGAAAGTACTCAGGATCAGACTCCCCGTCCTAACTTCACTTAGGAATTCTGGTAGGTTTGCACAAAGCAGCGGTCTCTGGAAAGGAGATTTTAAGTGTAAACAGGGATATGATGTTATCATTTAGCCCCCAATCTCACTCACCTTTTAGCCCTTTCTTCCCAGTAATCTAAATGCCAAGAGCATTTAGGGGGAATATGAGTAACTTTGTATACACGGAATGATACATGGGTTTCACCGTGAGGCTGGAGGCGGGTTTTAACAAGACCGCTAGTCCCCAGGGGCGGGAACCTGCCTCCCCGACCAGACTCTGGGTATGTTGGAGGCAGGAATCAGCTCTTAGCAAACTCTGGATCCACAGCCCCTGGCCAGGAAGATAGCTCTATGCCAAATCGATGAATGAATCAATTGACTGGTGGATGGTTCCAAGCTCTGGCTCTGCTGCGGAGCTGGCAGCCTTGCCCGGCAGAGCTGTGGAACTGCCCCGAGCTTGGGACGTTTTCATCCATAAAGCAGAAACCATGGCAACTACCTTGTATGATTTCAGTAAATGCCACAATGTGTATGGAGTGTCCCAGAAGGGGCGCCTGGGGGCTAAGTCAGTGAAGCATCTGCCTTCAGGTCAGGTCATGATCCCAAGAGCCTGGGAGGGAGCCCCGCATGGAGCCCCTGCTTAGCCTGGGGCGGGGTGGTGTCTTCTCCCTCTCCTTGCCGCGGGTGCGCTCTTGCTATCTTTCTCTCGCTCAAATAAATACAATCTTTTTAAATAAATAAACAAACAAACAAACAAGCAAATACATAAATAAAGTGTCCCAGAAAACAAAAACAAACTGAGGGTCACAGAAGGGGAGGTGGACGAGGGGATGGGGTAATGGTGTGAAGGGTATTAAGGCGGCCACAGGATGTGATGAGCACTGGGTGTTATACCCAACTGATGAATCCTGGAACACTACGTCAGAAACTAATGATGCCTTTATGTCCGCTAATGGAATTTTAAATTAAAAAATCATAGAAAATTAAGTAAGATTTAAAAAATTAAGTGTCCCAGAAAGTGTCTGGCATATAGTAGGTGCTCAGCAAGGGGCGCCCCCCCCCTTCTACTCCCTAGGACCATCCTTCACACAAAGGAAATAATCAGTAAACATTTGCCTGACTGATCAGTATGTGGAACTGACATGAATGCATTCAGTTAATTGAGGAGGAAGCAGAGACACGTGAGGTCATGTGCCTTGGGTCATGGGGCTGCTCCATGGATGAGTTTGAGGTAGAAGGAGAGAAGGAAATCCAAAATTTCAGTATATCTCTGCTAATTGGGAGAGACAGCTAACAAGTGCATTTGTCTTGCATTTACACCGCGATTTCCTCCTAGACATTCAGCAGCTAAAGGCAAAGTCCCAGGATCTTCTGGAGGGTGCACCAAAGATTCACACCTTTAGCAGCTTCTCATTAGTAAACCTGGACATAGAGACACGGTGAACAGTACTCAAAGCCATTTATCTTTAAGGGACCCACATAATGAATTCTTACTGCATTCACTTCCCCCTTTCTGCACCCAAGAATTTGTTTCTGCAAATGAATGTATATTTGATGCTGCAGTGGGAAAGTGAGATGTATGTCACACAGTGTGTCCTCTCACTGCCTTCGCTGCAAGGACTGTGGGCAAACTCATTGCCCACTTACTCCAGTCATCATGGCTCCGGTCTTTGGCGAATCTATTCCTACTAGTTTCTTCCATTAGTTTCTGTTCTCTTTTTTATCCCAATGGTCTGATCTTGCTTTCTGTTTAATCCACAAGGCTTTGGGGGGGGGGGGAAGAAGGTAAGTGAGAAGAATATCAAAGACATAAAATGGCACATCAATTCCCAATCTGGACTTTCCTGGTCTGAAAACAGTACCTGAAATCCTGCCAGGTAAGTGATATTGTACCCATTACACAGAGGAGGAAACTGAGGTATGGGAAGGTTAGAGAACTTCAAAACCACACTGTCATGCTCTATTTAAGGTGATAAGAATGAAAATGGAATGTGTAATCTAGAACCACATCATCTGGGACCCAGGAAGACAACTAAATATGATGAATACCCTACAAATGCTGGTGACAGAGTCAGCCCACCCAGCACAGGCGCCAACCATCCTAATCAGGAGTAAATTTGATGTTCCTTCTACCTTTCACATTCACTATCAGGAACAGCAGAACCTGACGGCGGCAACAATATAAGCCAAGTACATTATTTATTGCTGTAACTGCATTGGAAGGAGAAAAGACCCATTAAGGTAAAAGGGCACACACCCTAACGTTTTCTGTGCCTCCACCAGCTCCTTCTGGCCCAGTGCCTCTCCCGCAGTGTGGAGAACAGAGACGGCGATCAGGACGAGGGAGAACCTGCACCCCAGCTCCCGTCCACAGGCTAGACTGTGACTCACCCTGTGTGCAGGCAAGCGGGACTGCTGAGCTGATCTCATAGAGAAGTGGTTGCTCTCACCTGTGGCTTAGAAAACATGGTCTGCAAAAGGTAGGCCCAGTGGTTCCTTATTCCAGAGTCTCCAGAATCCGAGGGGCACAGCAGGTTGTGCTGCCTTTGCACCAAAACCCAAAAAGAGCCTCCCTCTCAGTCCCACAATCCCATTGCTGTCAGGGTTTCGGAATGAGCGACAGCAGGTGGAAATGCATCTTCGTGGGGGTGTGTGTGGAAGTCGCCACTTCTCCCAAACTTTAATGACATCAACAGTGTGGCCACAGTGGGAGTGGAACCCACGTACAGAGCAGTGCCCTTGAAATGGCCAAGCAGGACCAGGAGGGGGGCCTTGTCTGCTCCCAGAAGAGCATCCTGCCAGCCTGATGCTGTTTGGGAGATCACCAGGGACCTACTGCATCCTCCTAAGTGCCCACGTCCCGCTGCCTGCCTTCCCTGCTGTGTCTGGCTCTGACACTCCACCCCTGGTAGGCAACCCCAGCTTTAGCCCGCCTTTAGCGCCGGCTTTCTGGACTGGCGGTGATGTGTGAACCTCGTCCTCTGCTGTGAGCCCAGCCCGGGTCTAGTACGGGTCTTGTTTGAACAGATCCTGACACCAGGGCACCACATGAGCTGGGAGGCTTTGAGCTCTCCTGGCCAGGCTGCCAGAGAAGGTTGATGGAAAGAAACATATCATGGGATCATGGGAAGGAGTGACTGTTGGGAGGCTCTTTAGGTTAGGAAGGTGACATTGGCACCTCATCCTAGGGATGGCACAGAGCGACTGTTAGTGCAAAAAGGCGGGAGTGGGAAACAGCTTGCTAAGGGACATTCCAGGGCCTTCTTCCATGGTCCCTGACATCAGCGCAGCTGCTGGGTCACAGGCTCTCCTGCAAGCTCGCCTTTCAAACTCTCCCCTTCTCTGCCCCAGACCTTTCCTCAGAGCCTAGGAAGTCACTCCCATCTCATACAAGGGCGTGTTCCAAGTGGGAGGTGGGCCAGGCTGTGGAGCCTCCACTAAGGAAGGATAGGCATGAAGGACTGGATGAATGCCTCAGGTCCCTCTCCTTTCACAGAAGGAGGCACATCCGGCAGGCCTTCTCATGGGGCCCCAATGGAACAAAGCCACAGTCGTCCACAGCAGGAACCGAACAGCAAAGCCCACGCTGGCCATCCTTCCTTCCTGGCTCACCCTGCTCTCGCACTCACTCCTGCATCTTGGGGTCGTCTCCCAAGCTCTTGCCTCGGGCTCTGCTTTAGGCCTGCCGGGCTGAGGTGGCCTAAGAGTCATCATGGTTATAGTAAAAATCAGAAGTATTATATAAGATCATGTCAGGGAGGTGAATGTGAGTCAGAAGGTGAAGAGACCACGGAAAAGCTTTGGATTTCAGACTCCATCGCCTGAGCGGTCGAGGTGATGGAGCCTAGCCTGGGATTCCTGCCCAGGGGCCTGCGGGTGGTGGCCGGGGGTCTGGCCTACTAGGGCTAGATGGAGTCTTGGAGCCTCCGCTAAGCCAGGGAAGATTTGGTGCAAGTATTGGGATGGGCAGGGGCACTGACACAAAGGGCTGCTCACCAAAATGGGGTCACCAGGGAAGCCGCAAGGTGAAGGTCTGACTCAGCCCTGCTGCCAGTGCCCAGAACTAGCACACTGGATTTGGCATGAAAATAACCGCAGCTTTCCTGAGTGCTGCCTCTTTTCAACCTACTAAGCAGTTTTCATAATGAGCTCATTTCATTCTTAAAAGACCATATAAGTCATTCTCCCCATTTAATAGATGAGGAAAGTGAGTTCACAAGGCACTCGAGCCAAGACTTGAACCCACAGTTCCTGGGTTCCAAATTGCAGACCCCGGCCAGCCGGCTACCCCGCCGAGATCCAGTGGGGCTGCAGTCCAGGCTCAAGGTCAGCAGTTGGTCTTGCAGATGTAATCTGGAGGACTGCAGGGGGGAGGAGCTGGGAGAGGTGTCAGAACACAGGCATGGCCTGAGTTCACCAGCACTGCCTGGGGAGTGATGCCGCCTGAGCCTAACACTCACAGTGACCGTGACCTTGTCCTCTGTAGTCACATGGCAACTGTCCTTCTATTCATGTACAGTGTTTCTCAGATATATCATCTACTTTCAGGGCCCGAAGGGAAAGGACTCCAGGTTGGGGTAGGCAGGGTGCTTAGCTTTTTATTATTTAGAAAAGAACCTACAGCCATGCTTATCTCTGTAGGCTATGCTCCCATTTATATAACGCATTCTAGTCCTCGAATTCATGATACTGGGGCTTGGGAGGGCAGGCCGTATGGCTCACATTCCAGAGAGGAGCAAACAGGATCAGCGATGCTGAGAGGCAGGACGATGTGATTGAACACCAGTCCCTGGCCTCAGGTTGGGAATACCTGGTCCAGCCCAAGAGCGCCTCTGACCAGCCTTGCCTCCCCCCCACTTCCCTATTCACCTAGGACCCTGACTTTGCAAGCTGGGTGTTGGAGAGGAAAGAGTGTAAAGGTGGAAGGAGCCTGATTCCCTGAGCAAGCCCACAGAGCAGAGATCAAATCCACCAGTGGCAGTGTTCCGTGACATGAGCAAGCAAAGCATTTTTATAGCATTCTGCCAGGGAGCTCATGGACTTGTTTATCACAGCAGTTAGCTAACCTTGGCTCATAGAGTCCCTGTGTGGTCAAGGTGGTTTTCTCCTCTGACCTCGGTCCAGTGGATTCAGCATCATTCAGAGCTTCCATCTGGTGCTTTCCAAGCTGGACTTCACTGACAGTACATTCTTTGGCATCTGGGATGCCTGTTCTGTCCCCAGTCCTTGCCCACTGCCCTCGAAATCAGCAATTAAGCAAAGCCAAGCCCCATCCAGCTCTCCTCTCTGGTGGAGAAGAGCCAGCCTCATCAGATAATCCAAAAGCCACATCAAAGGGCACCAGACCCAGTCACAGAAGACCTGGTACTGACCTCAACTGGATTTCTGATTTGCTCTGTCACCGAGAGCACATTTCCTTAGCTTTTGGTCACGCTTTCCCATCTTGAGAACAACACCAAGGTTACCAAAGCGACCGCTCACACTGTAGGGTTCTAACATGTCTATACAAGACCCGAGAGAGAAAGACAGGGGTTAATTACTCAAAACTTTGGGATAATTAATGACGGTAGTTTCCCCAGACTTTACGGGAACAAAGATTCTGTTGAAAAGGAGAGAACTGTTGAGGCAGATGTCACGTCTGTGAAGGCAAAAGATCAGACTGAAAGGAATGGAGAGGCCACAGGCTGTGATTTGGAAAGACCTTGCTCAAATATTGCCTTTGCTCCTAATGGCTGTGTGTTGGCAGGAACTTGCCTCTCCAAGCCTCCATGTTATCACTGGCGAAGCGGGGTCTCTCACGAAGTTGTGGTAATCGAATGTGACAATGCAAGCAACATACATTCTAAGCCGTGGTAGGGAGTTCCCTTTATTGCCACCAAGCTAGGAAGAGGGGGAACCTGGTTTGGGAAAGCAGGGGGAGAGATGGACACATTTCTTTCATTCATGCATCAAATCATTTATCTCAACAGGCTGTGTCACACACTGAGATGAATAAAATATAGCCCTTGATCTCAAGAAATTCAACCTCTGGGTGGAAAGACAGATGCATATACAAGTCACTGGTCCCCTAGTATGATAACTACCTCATACATGTACAAGGAAGCCAGCACTACCCCTTCTAGAACATGCCCTAGAGAGACATCCATGCATGCCCATAGAAACGTCCAACAGAGAAGACCACTGAAATTTTGGTTACAAATTTAAGAAGCAGAAAAAAAGGAAATGTCCATCAATAAGAACAGATAAAATGCAGCACATAAATCATTAACACCTAACATCATTAGCCTCACTAAGGCTGAGTGGGAAATGTAGTTATCAGATTATGTATACATTTGGGTATCCTTTGGCTGGATTTTAAAACCACACACTAAATATTCTGTATTTCTCACAGATGTGTGCAATTGTGTGTGTAAAAGTATTTTTTTTTAATGGACTAGACGAATCCACATCAAACTCATGAACCTGGTAGCTTCTGGGGAAGGTAGGAAGGAAACGGGTCTAGGGGTAAAGGTCAAAGGGGACAGTAATTTCATCTGCAATGTTTTGCTCATGTTTATAAAAACTAGAAAAATATACAATAATCCTTAGCATTTATCTGTTGCTTTGGATAGTTAATATGTGCAATATTATTCTTCATACTTTCCTGTATTTTTAAAAATTTTTCAAAATAAAAGCAATCAGAATATAGCAGGGGGTTGTACAAAGAATGATGAAAATGTCCTTCCAGGCACCTGGGTGGCTCAGTGGGTTAAAGCCTCTGCCTTCAGCTCAGGTCATGATCTCAGGGTCCTGGGATTGAGGCCTGCATCGGGCTCTCTGCTCAGTAGGGAGCCTGTTTCCTCTGCTCTTTTTGCCTGCCTCTCTGCCTACCTGTGATCTCTCTCTGTGTCTTAATAAATACGTAAATAAAATATTTTAAAAGAAAAAAAAAAGAAAAGAAAATGTCTTCCTCCCAGTTAGCCTAAGATGACCTCAGATTAGTCTGAGATCACACTTGAAGTCCACGCTACAAGGGCGCTGCCAGGAGACAAGATCAAGGCCAGTAGGAGTTGGCCAGTGGTCTCAAAGACTCATGGAGATTGTCAGTTGATCATGGTGACAGTCTGGGGGTCAGCATGAAACTTTGCTTTGGAGAAATGAAAAGCTAGTCTTCACTCCTTAATTTACCACTTACTAATATAACAAGGTCACAGCTGTAATCACACATCAATTCTGAAATCTAGCACCATCTCTCAGGAAGCTAATTCTTCATGCTAGTTAACAGATAAAAGGTGGACTTTAAATTCTATATAATTTATACTTTATTTCAGTCAATGGTTTAAACAGACTCTTTGGGAAATTCTCAGTCTCTCTGGGAGAAAAAGATCCACCCCCTAAGTCATGATTCTCTGCCTGCCATCCCCAGCTCCCCTCCAAGATGGCGCCTGGGCGTGGTTTATGCAACCTCACAGTGGAAGGGCAAACTTGGGGCCCACGGGCCCAAAGCCAGTTCAATTCTGGTGTCAGAAGCCATACCCTTGATCCACCTAATTGCAGACTGACCTGCTAGAGCTTGCATCTGAAGTCTGCAACCAATGAAACTTGAGGTGTGCTGTGTGTGTGTGTGTGTGTGTGTGTGTGTGTGTGTGTGTGTGTCTCTGTTTGGGTGAAATCTGAGTGCTCCCTAGATGATTCGGGGCCACCTCCTCTAGACCTTTATGAGGCTTGGCAGTGAATCCATTCAGCTTCAGCCCAAATGGTTTGTTACCTTTGCAGCCTTCTGTACAGAACCACCTTGGCCCTGCTACAATGGACATCTAACTGACGCCCCGGAGAGGGCTAACCCACTAGGCCTCCCTGGGCCTCACAGACACGACACTGCCATGATTATTTTGAGATGTCCTGCAAGGTGCCTCTGCTAGGTAGCTCCTCAAGCAGAATGGAAATAAGAACCACCCTGTGTTCTGGATTTTTTTCATTTATCTAAAGTGCTTTTCTTTTCTTGGCCAAATGCCCACACAGGATATTTCAGTCCCTTTACTTTTCCCTCCCTTCTTTCCATAAAACCCTCAGTTGGTGTGATAGTTAATTGTATGTGTCAAGGTGGCTTGATCATAGTACTCAGGTATTTGATCAAAGATGTCCAGATGTTGCTGTAAAGGTACTTTTTTTTTTAAAAGATTTTATTTATTTATTTGACAGAGAGAAACACAGCCAGGGAGGTAACACAAGCTGGGGGAGTGAGAGAGGGAGAAGCAGGCTTCCCGCCGAGCAGGGAGCCCGATGTGGGGCTCGATCCTGGGTCTCCGGGATCATGACCTGAGCCGAAGGCAGTCGCTCAGCCAACTGAGCCACCCAGGCACCCCGTGAAGGTACTTTTTAGATAAGGTTAACATTTAGACTTTCATGAAAGCAGATTGCTCTCCCTAGTGGGGGTGGGCTGCATCCAGTCTGTTGAAGGCCTTAAGCCAAAGACTGACCTCCCTCGTGGGAAGAGGGAATTCTGCCAGCAGACTGCCTTTAGTCTCAAGCTTCCACGTCAACTCTTCCTTGAATCTCCCACCTGCTGGTCATCCTTTCCTTCTCCAGTTTGCAAGGCTGTGGTCTTACTGAGGCAGTCAAGTACTTGTCCTCTCGGAGAATGAACTTGAAGGAGGTAGGAGGCCCCAAGGAAACCATGGCTAAAGGGGAAAATTTTACATTTGTTATTATGTTTTCATTGCCATTATAGAGTATGATCTTAGACAAGTCTTTTGGCATCTCTGAGCTTCTATCTGTCTCTCAGTGTTGCTCAACTAATCAAGATATTTTTTTATCATCAGTAGTAGTACTCACTTTTGGAGATTCTTCCAGTCACAGTGTGAAATTTATGGAGATTGTGAGTGTCAATTGTGAGGTTTTGCAAGGGTGGAGGTCAGATAACGAAGTTAATGTTCATGGGTCACAGTCAGGGTTGTATGGAGCACACCCACCTAAGCTATGTTTTAGATGGTCAAATCATGGCTGGGTCATAAAATCCAGGTGGAAGGTAGAGCTGGGACTAACTGTGGTCAGGTGTGACAAGCCCAGTGATTAGTGGGCAGTGGGATCACAGCTGAGAGACAGAGAGTAGTTATCAGTACTTTGTCCCAAATGATGTGATCATTGCAAGCTTGTCTTTGATTAAAAACAGCAACAACAATCCATGCAGAAACCAGACTTTACCTTCTGCCCTGCCAGGTAAGAAGCAAACCTTCTAGCAACTTCACCCTTGGAGTCCGAGAAGGATGGGAAATTCCCCTGGAAGCCCAGAAAGAACCGAGGCCAAACTCTGGGCTTTTTCTGAGCAAACATTTTGAGAGAAACCAAAGTGATGATGATGTGGAAGAACGGCCGGGGCTGTCCCCTCAAACAGCAGCAAGGCTGATGAAAACACAGGGATTAGTACCGATGAATCATTGCCAGTCCTCTCCCTGACGGCGTATGCTAGGGGCGAGCCGATAAATACCGGATCTCCGAAAGCGCTGACAAGTTACCCACCAGGTCTGGGAGGTGGATGCTTTTTGAAATTGGTGGGAGGAGAAAGCGGGGAGTGAAGACGCGGAGGCGTACCTCCCTTCCAGAATTCACAGTCTTCCTTTTGGTAAGATCATTTCCTACTCTTTCAGAAGTGTGGGTGATTCTAGAATCTAGATGAATGGTGCCCGTGATCCCAACCTTCTGTTCTTCCGGTGTGGGTGGGAATTCATGGCCTTCTGTGACTCTTGCCCTTTGACAAGTAAGAAGGCAATGCTTGGAGGCAAGCTTCCTTGGTTTGGGTCAGTAACAGGGAGGGCAGATAAAGGTCTTTGGGGCACAGCTTCAGAGAATTAGGGTGACCTCAGGTTTAAAGGCATTTAAAGACCCTTTGGTGGCTTGACCATGACGGTGGATACACAAATGTACACATGTGATAAAATGTGTAGAACTACACACACACACACACACACACACACACACTCACGATGAGTACAAGTAAAACTAGGGAAATCTAATGTCTGTGGATTTTATCAATATCAACGTCTTGGTCTCAGTACTCATACTATATAGCTTTGCAAAGTATTACCACTGAGGAAAACTGGGTAAAGAGTACACAGAATCTCTGTATTATGTCTTTTAAGAACAAAAACAGGTTTGGGGTCCCTGGGTGGCTCAGAATCAGTTAAGTGTCTGACTTGAGCTCAGGTCATGATCTCAAGTTCTGGGATTGAGCCCCACATCTGGCTTCCCACTGAGTGGGGAGCCTGCTTCTCCCTCTGCTACTCCTCCTGCTTGTGCGCTCTGTCTCTCTCTCAAATAAATAAAATCTTTAAAAAAGAAAGAATAAAAACAGGCTTATTGAGATATGATTCACATATCATACAATTTCTTCCTATGAAGAGTACAGTTCAATGGATTTTAGTACATTCACAAACTTGTACATTCGTCACCATAATTTTAAGACATTTAATTATTCCCAGCAAGAAACTCTGCTCTCTTTATCTGTCATCTCTTAATACCTACATGACCCACATGCTAAGCAACTGCTAATCTACTTCCTTTTCTCCATAGATGTGTCTGTTTGGGATATTTCTTGTAATTGAAATCATACTGTAGGTGGTCCTTTGTGACTGGCTTCTTTCACTTAGCATTTATGGTAGCATGCACCTATATTTCATTTCCTTTTTTTGATGAACAAGATTCCGTTGCATGGGTAGACCACATTTTATTTATCTATTCATTCACTGATAGACATTTGGGTTGTTTCCATTTGGGGCCTAGTAGGAATAATGCTACTGGGAATATTCATGTACAGGTTTTTGTGTGGCCAAATATTTTTTATTCTCTTGACTATATACCTAGGAATGGAATTGCTGAATCATACAGTAACTCTACGTTCAACCTTTCGACATCTATTTTCCAAAACAGCTGCCCCACTTTACATTCCCACCAGCAGCAAATGAGGGCTTCGATCCCTCCATATCCTCACCAACACTTGCTATTCTGTGTCTTTGTCTTTATTATAACCATCCTAAGATGGGTGAAATGCTCTTTCATTGTGGTTTTAATTTATATTTCCATGATGGTTAAAGAAGTTGCACGTCTTTTCATGTGCACCTTGCCCATTGGTGTATTCTCTTAGGAGAAATGTCTGTTCAAATCTTTGGCCCACTTGCATATTCATCTTTTTATTACTGAGCTCTGTATCAGCTCCTGCAATTGCACATAAATCTACAATATCTCAGAACAATTTTATTTTTTTCTAAAAGAAAGGATATTGGTGAAGAATAAAAGACAATTCAAGAATTAAAAAGAAAAAGAAAAAGGCAGAATTTCACCAAAGAGAATATTCAGACAACACCCAAATATATGAAAAGGATGCTCAACATCATTAGCCATTAGGGAAAAGTAAATTAAAACCACACTGAGCTATATCTGCACATCTATCAAATTGGTCAAAATAAAAATTAGTGAGAAAACCAAATATTTGTGAGGATGTAGAGAATTTGGATCACTTGCACATTGCTGATAAGGGATCTAAAACACCACAGCCACTCTGGAAAACAGTTTGGTAGTTTCTTTTAAGAAAGAAACATGCATGGACCTGCACATGGGTGGTTCAGATGTTTAAGCATCTGCCTTCAGCTCAGATCATGATCCCAGAGTCCTGGGATTGAGCCCCACATTGGGTTCCCTATGCTTCTCCCTCTCCTACT
>PITA01002662.1:0-155618 GCA_004023965.1 Spilogale gracilis | reverse complement strand
CCTTTCCCTTTCCCTTTCCTTCCTTTCCCTTCTCTTTTCTCTTTCCTTTTCCTTTCTTTTCCCTCCCCCCTCCCCCTTCTCTTTCTCCCTCCCCCTTCCCCCTTCTCTTTCCTTTCCTATTTGAGAGAGAGAGTTGGGGAAGGGGCAGGTGGGGAGGGAGAGAAGCAGACTCCCTGGTAAACAGGAGCGCAATGTGGGGCTCGATCCCACAACCCTGAGATCATGACCTGAGCCCAAAGCGAGATGACTGAGCCACATGCTTTTTCCTATTATGTCAAGCGGGAATTGCCACGAGCCCTATAAGAACAGGTGATGATGTCTTGGGTGACACAGGCGTTGCTACTGTACCTGTAGGAGAAGGAACCAATTATTAGGCGCATGAGTTTAGCTTTTGACTTGTTTTCTCTTAGTTTTAGTTTTCTTACCTATCGAATGGGTTCAGTAACGAAGCTTACCTTCGAGGGGATGAAAAGGATCCAGACAGAATGTGTATGAGTGGGCTAGAATATTTTTATCAAATATGTATTATCATCTTGGAGAGGTCTCCTGCAAAAAGTTTCCACCCTTGTCCCGGAACTCTGCTCCTGGACTAGCTTTTGGCAATTAAAAGCATCAGTTATGCTTGCTGAAAACCACTGTTTGTCCCAATGTTCATACCTGTCAAATGGGAATAATAATTCCATTTCTTGCACCAGGCCATTAGTCAACGCGGATGCCTTCTGGATGCAGGGCGTTGAGTGGAGTCACTCAACTACTTTCCAGTAGTTATGAATCATTACCTTGCAGAATGGTTCTTGGGCTCAGCATCTGCAGCCCGACTGAGAAAGAGGGCTGGAGAGGGAGGGACATGGAGGATACTGTGCTCTTTGGTTTCCAATGGCATTTTCCCAGCCACTGCTTCCTCCTGCCCTCACAGCCCCAGGGATCCAACCAACATGGTGCAGCAAGTGAGTTGTTCAGGGCGAGAGCAAATTACAGAGGTTCAGAAGTCTGCATGGTATTTGTGCGAGGCAGCGAGCACTAGTTCTGGTCTGTGAGTCTTATAATTTGCCCTAATTTTTGTGGAGTGATACCTTAGCTTCAGTATGACTGTCATTTACCAGCTGAGAGCCCTTCAGCAAGTCACTTTACTTCTCTGAGCCTCAGTGTTCTCATCTGCGAAACGGGACGAATAATCTCCACTCCACCGGCATCAATGAGACGGGGAGAAGGAGAGCCCCAAGGACAGCTTCCGCGCACGGCGCCCACTACAGGTGTCTCTAGGCAGTTTGCTCCCAGGCCTTCCAGCCAGCTCTCTTCCTTAATCGTCCATAACGGTCTGATGAGACAGCCGTCAATCACACGGGCAGCAATCCCTGCCCCCGAGGGGCTGTCAGTGGGGACAAAGGTCAAATAAACAACCACTCAAACAGATAATTACAGATGTGATAGCCCCTGACTTGGATATCCGCTGTTTTTGTTGTTCCCTATGTTTGTCCCTCCTTCAGCCCAAAGCACCTCTCCTTTTTTTCAGGGAATCTACTCCTCGTCCATACCATGTAGTTCTGCCAGACTTGCTGATTATACTCTTATCCTTACATTCATAATAGCGAGGGTGGACATGTGGCCCATCCTGGCCAATCAGTTGTTCATTCCTCCTGCTGCCGTGATTGGCTCCAGGATGGGCACAGGACCTAAGCAGAGCCGATCAGAGTTCCCTCCTGGGAATTTATACGGGCAAAAAGAAGTGGAAAGGCTGGAGACTTGGATGGAGCTGTGTGTCCGCGCATGTACCCTCAACTCCAGCCACATGGGGAACCATTTCTCAGGAGAAGAGAAAGAGGTTCGATGTATAAGAAGGCCCCAGAATCAAGATTTAAGCTGGGGGAGAGAGGGAGTGAGAGAGATTTCAAGTCCCAGAGGTCTGTGAGTCCCCTCTGGGATTTAGGTGTCTTATTAGTTAATAAGAGCTTCTTTTGGGGTGTGGAGATGGTTTAACTTAAGTTTCTGTTTCTTACAAAATAAAAGGGTTCTGACCCAAGCAAGTTCTTTGCAGGAAATGCACAAAGAGCTACAAGAGACTATAACAGGAAGAACTGGTAACAACTGCAGGGGTGGAGAAAGGTCTCCTGAAGTGAGCAAGAGGAGTAGGAGTCTGCCAGTCCAGGGCTGGGGTCCAAGGCTGAGAAGAGTGTTTTTCAGGTGGAGGCTGTGACTCATGGTAAGGGCTTCATCAGGAGAGAAGCTCATTAACCATTAACTGAGCCGTTATCCATGCCTGATATACACACCCTTACTCACATACACAACATACAAAGCACCATCATCTATATATATACGTGGATGGATATAGAGAGAGAGAGGAGAGAGGGGATGGGGGGAGAGAGACATGGTAGGACTTAACAGAGAGTCATTAGAGCCTAAAAAAGGAAACAACCTCCAGCTTAATTTCCAACATACCTGTTTCTAAATATTTATCAATCACATGTTGCCCTAGGGAATTCCTCTAACTCTGTCTCTGCATTGCCGCCCGCATCCAGCCATGTCCTCAGGGCCCTTTCTTTCCAAACCTTCCTCTCTTCTCACCTTTTCCAGCAGTCCTTGGCATCTTACCTTCTGTCTCTGGTCTGCCTGTGGGAACGGACAGCCCCATGGTTTATGATGTAAACTTGAACATGTGCCAGAGTAGAATCACCTGGAGGGCCTGTGGAAACACAGACTTCTGAGCCCTGATCCCGCTGTTCCTGATTCCGTAGCTCTGAGGTTGGGCCTGAGCAGCTGCATTTCTAACAGGTTCCCAAGGGGTGGTGATGCCACTGGCCACAGGACCACACTTTGAGAACCACAGACAAGGAGAAATTTCTCTCTCTCCGGCAGCCCGCCCCTCACATCATGGCCTCCAGTTCTTCAGCCAAAGGGTCATTCCACTCCCTCCCCAACACGTGAAGTATTCCTTTGCCTCAGTTTACTGATCTGTAAAATGCAGACAATAGTGGTGCCTAACTGATCAGATCATCCCTATGTAAAGCCGTTAGAAAAGTGACGGGCATGTAGAAAGTACTACTTAGGCATTAGTTATGATTGTTTTGGCATTTTGTATTTCCCAAAGAGGGCCACCAGGACACCTCCTATTGCATACATTTGCCTTATACCCTTATACATATGACCTTGATATTCTTCCCACTAAGTGTGGAGATTACGTCTCCTTGAACTTGGGTGGACCTTTGTGATTGCCTTAACCAACAGTGTAGAAGGAGTGATGCTATGTGACGTCTGAGGCTAGTTTATAAAAATGCCATGCACTTCCTCCTTGTTCTCTGGATGGCTCACTCATGGAGCCCAACCACCATGCCCAAAGGAGCCCACGTGGAGGGGCCACATGGAGACCCTCTATAACATCCCGGCCAACAGCCCAGTTGTCACAGCTGACAGCCAACATCAACTGCTGGGCAGGCAATGAGGAGACCTTCAGATGATTCCAGCTCCTAGCCGTTGGATCAACGCCAGCTGTCAGATCGTCCAGCTGAGGTCCCAGATGTCCTGGTAGAGACAAGGTGTTCCCACTCTGCCCTGTCCAAATTCCTGACCCACAGAATGAGTGAGCATAAGTACAGTGGTTGTTTTATGCCACCAAGTCTGGGTGGGCTTTGTTGTACGTTAGTACCCACTGGCACAATTATTATTAATTATTATTATTAAGGATTTTATTTATTTGAGAGACAGAGAGCGAGAGCAGGGGGAGGGGCAGAGGGAGAAGCAGACTCTCTGCCGAGCAGGGAGCCTGACACAGGGCTCAATCCTGTGACCCCAAGATCATGACCTGAGCCAAAGGGTGTCACTTAACCGATTGAGCCACCCAGGCATTGCTATTAATTATTATTATTAATTGTCATTTTGTATTGCTTATCCCAAGAGACAAATTGTCAGAAAATGCCACTTCCCAAGAAAACAGACCAAGCTTTAGTTGATTTTTATTCTAAGGCCAGTTCTTGCTCCTTCAGGCTTGAGCTTGAACCCAAGAAAAAGTGGCCAGCCCTGCTTCTGCCCTAAAGACTCCCCTGCTCAGGCTCAGCATCCAGGGAGAGGGGCCAGAGGACTAAGCACAGGGGGCAAGAAGAGTTTCAGAATTTCCATCTGCCGTGTTGCCTTTGAGGAGTGACGGAAATAGTACTTAGGGTGGCCTCTCGCTGTCCCTGCCTCTTTTTCTCACCTTCACCTGTGGCCAGGGGTCCAGCTAGCCCTGTCCTCTGCTCCCTGCCTGCCTCCTACTTCTCAGGCCCTTCCCCACATTTCCCTCATGAGTCCCCTTGGTGGGCGTGGCCATGGCTGGTGACCACGCAGCACCCTTTTTTTTTTTAAAGATTTTTTTATTTATTTGACAGAGAGAAACACAACGAGAGAGGGAACACAAGCAGAGGGACTGAGAGAGGGAGAAGCAGGCCTCCCACCGAGCAGGGAACCCGATGTGGGGCTCGATCCCGTGTCTCCGGGATCATGACCTGAGCCGAAGGCAGTTGCTTAACCAACTGAGCCACCCAGGCGCCCCATCCACGCAGCACCCTTAGTGAGACCCGAGCTGCCACTTCCCTTGCCAGCCAAGGCACTCTGCTGCTCTGAGCCCTGACCAGCTGACCTGAAACCCTCCAAAGGCTCCCTGTTGTTTTCTGGACCCCTCCCCAGGTCCACCCAGCTCCCGCTCACCCCCCTGCCTTCATTTTGTGCCATGAGTCTTCATGTTGTCAAGTATCCGGCTCTCCCGACCGCCTTTCAGTTCCTTGAATACCCGGTGCTCTCAAACGCCCATGTTCTTCCCTCGGCCTAAGTTGCTTCTCCTCCCAGAGTTCACTCCCACACCTCCTTCAGATCGCAATGCAAGGAACCCTACTGCAGGTCCTCAGCGGGCTCTTCCTGTACTTCTCATCAAGTTTACAATCATTACTGAACACTGGATTGCTGTCTGTCTGCACCATTAGGTTTTAAACTCGGTAGGGTGGGAAAATTGCCCAATTTCTTCTCTGTGTCTCTCAGTCGGTGTGACACAGTGCTCAGCATCTCCGAGGTTCTTGGCAAACATTTGTGGAGTAAACGAATGAACAAGCAAATATAACCCTTTTCGGTGCTCGATGGTCCCCTCCTGATTTTTGTCAGCGGTGAAACCCTTCCAGAAAAGACAGAACAAAATGCAATTGCAAAGCGGGGTTAGGGTGTGCAGATTTTCTGCCTTGAGGACTTTGCTGGGCTTCTTCCTCCACAGGAACCGTCTGCACTCGGAAGCAGCGTGGGCTCCCCATTCAGGGGCTTGTATTCTGATTCTGCTCCTTCCTTTCTGTGTGGCCTCTGATCAAGTACCCACTTGGTCGTTCTTCCCTGTAAAATGGGTTAAGACTAGTCATACCACCTGCGGTCCCTGGGAGCTCTCCCAGTAAATATGTGCAAAGCACTGAGAACTGAGGCTGGCCTACACAAAGGACCCCAAGCTATTAGATGAGGAAAAGCTCCACTTTGCTGGCGTGGTCTGCCTCTCTCCATCTGCCCCATCCAAATGCCCACACAGCCGTGGCCCTCCCTGCTCATCATGAATGGCTGCCTACTATTCCCTGTCCTTCCTTGTCCAGATTCTGGGACTTCCTACACAGGAGCCCGGTCCTAGACAGCAACAGTGACCCGTGGAGAATGCATCACGTCTGTCAGGGTCCTATTGCTTCAGCGGCCGGGGAGGCAGTGTCCTGCTGGGAGAGAGAGCTTCCCAGGAAGATGGATGGCTTTCCACTCCTTGACACAGCTCCAGCTGAGAGAGATCAGGGCCCCCGCTGCAGGATGGTAGGGGCAGTGTGTATGAGGAGGCTAGTGGGCCCAGTGGGAGAGGATAGGACAGGCCTGGAGGCCTCGTTCACTTTGCTCCACTAACTTTCAGCCTTGCAGACTGACGAGCTCTCTCTCCTCGGACACCCCAGTGTCCCTTTGAACAATGAGGAAGTCCAGGGTTTGCAAACAAGCATTTCAGGTTCAGAGGCCTGGAGAAGTCCTTGCTTTGCCATTACATTGATCCTAGTACTTCCCTTTACCAGGTAGAGAAGAGGAAACATGGAACCTAGTACTTCCCTTCTCCAAGATCTCAGTTTCTTCATCCACAGAATGGGAATAATCTAGAACATAGGCACGTGGGCCTCCAGAGAGGGCCACCTGTGGAAATGGTTGGGAACTTTCTGTAAAGGGCTAGCTGGGAGATACTTTGGGCATTGTTGTAACTGCTCTGCTCTACTATGGTACCAAGAAAACAGCCACAGGCGATAGGTAGTGAATGGGCTTGCTTCAATAAAGTTCCGATAAAACTTTATTTACATAAGCAGATGGCAGTGGGATTTGGCCCCTGGGCCATAGTTTGCAGTCCCTGGTCTAGGACATAGGTTCTAGATGCTGGCTGTGCCTGGGTTTAAATCCCACCTCTGTCGCTCACTTGCTGTAGAATATTTCTTCACCTGATGGCAGTTGTAAGAATTTGATAAGTTGGGGCGCCTGGGTGGCTCAGTCATGAAGCATCTGCCTTTGGCTCAGATCATGATCGCAGGGTCCTGGGATCGAGCCCCACATTGGGCTCCCTGCTCAGCAGGTAGCCCGCTTCTCCCTCTCTCACTCCCCCATGCTTGTGTTCCCTCTCTAGCTGTGTTTCACTCTGTCAAATAAATAAATAAAATATTTTTAAAAAAGAATTTGATAAGTTACACATTCATAGGCAAAGCAGTTGTAGGTGTGTCTGGCAAACATTTATCACAATATGTGTTCACTCTCACTTTTGTCCTTACAAAGTTGAGGAAAACATGGCCCCTTGAGAGATAGACAAATCTAAGCGGGGGGGGGGGGGTGGCGCGGCAAACCACAGTAGCAGCTGACCATGAGAGGATTTGAGGCCATGTCTTAAGGGAATACTGTGGAGTGGATGGCTTATTGCTCCCCGTGGGTTGAGGGAACACTTTAGGGAAGGGCATATTTGATTTGGTCTTGAAGGATGAATAAATGAACTTTTGGGACTTCATCAAAATAAAAAGCTTCTGCACAGCAAAGGAAACAATCAACAAAACAAAGAGGTGACCACATAGTAGGAGAAGATATTTGCACATGACACTGCAGACAAAGAGTTTACCAAGTAGAGAAGAGGAAAAAAGAAAGCCAAGCAGGTGGAAGAGAATGAGAAAAGCCCCAGAGACTGGAAGGGTCACAGCACAGTCTAAGCTGATAGAGTGGTTTTGGGGATGGGACTGGAAAGTTTGGAGGATGTCAAATTATGCCAAGCCTTGAAGGTCTTGAGAGAAATCCAGTGCCTTGTGATAGTTTCCTAATATTGCATAAGGTCAGAACCCTCTTCTTTCTCCACCCTTCTCCTACATCAGTGCATCTTTCATTATATTTCCTGATTTATTTTCCTAAAACAATGATTCATTCATACCTTTCTAAGATGAGATTCCCCAGGAGCAGACCATGAGATGAAATTTGGTTTGGGGTAATTTATCCACGTAGTGCTCCCAAGAGAGCAAGGAAGGGGAAGAGGCGAAGAGAATGCAAAGTCCAGCAGAAGAGAGCTTCATCTTGATTCCCCAAGGCAACTATGGGTGGAAGCTCTATCCCAGATTTTCTCCCTGTCTGAGACAAGGACTGTCACATTCCTGCACTAGATAGACATGGATCGGCTGAAGGCTGTGCAAGAGGGACAGAGCTCCCAGGCCAGTCCTGCTGTCTTCACCCAGTAGACACAAGGGTTTGGAGAACATGAGGGCCAGTTGTGCTAGGAGTGTTGGAAGGGAAGTCCTTAGAAATAGAATTGCAGAGAATCTGGGAGGAAGGCATGGAAAACTTATAACCAGATTGGGGGAGCACTGGCAGTGTCCACATCTCTGCCTTGGCAACCAGGAACTGATGTCCTCCTGCATTTGGCACAACACGCTCTGGGGTAGTGTCAAACTTGACATTCTGACTGAGGTCATATTGTCACACTCCCCTAGTCCAAATCTACCAAGGCGTGCAGAACCAAGTTAAAGGCATTTAGATGAGTACTCAAGTCCAGCAACAGATTGGCCCAACTCAGCATCTTATCTTGATGTTCCTCGGAAGCTTCTACCCAATGCCTTGTTACTCTAAGATACCACGTACCCCAGGTCCCAGGATGATGCTCCTTCTGTCTTCTAGCTCTTCAGTTGACACAGTAGGCTCAATGAATATGTTTTGAGTAAGTTCACGAGAGCATGATTTTAAAAATATTCTGTTTCCCAAGGAGCAGAGATTTGGGCTGTAGGGAAGAAAATAGAAAGGGTTGGTAGGACATCACAGCACACACTACTATTTTATCCACACTAGGTAATGTTATTCCTACATGTAAGTGAGGGAATTGAGGCACAGAGAGCTGAGATATAAGTGACCCAGGAACTCTTAGTCAGTTCTATAATTGAGATCTACTTTGTTCTTGTTACTCTCAGAAATTGCTCTCCATGGATACAAATTCAGAGGTGGATAGTAAGAACAGCATGGTATCGGATGCTCTTGGCATCTAATTCATCATTCAGACACTTCTACATACCCCTTAGTGTTTTTCCTCACGGGTTGCTTCTGTAGGTCTATTATTTGACATTCTCCTATTTGGTTAAGACAAAGAAAAGACAAAAAAAAAAAGAGAACTGTGTCACTTAATTGTTAAGAGAAGAACCTTGCAACCTGGCCAACCTAGGTTTGAATCTCAGATCTGCCTTTTTTTTTTTTTCATCTGTGACTTGGGTTACCTAACCTCTTGGAGCATCTGCTTTCTTAACTTCTAGAAAGTTGTTAACAATGTCATACATTGTTGGGAAGGTTATACGAGGTGATGTCTTAAAGTGCTTGCTTGCTAGTTGATGGAGATGATGTGTTGGTGATGACCACAATGATAACAGTGTTGATGGTGATGATGATGATGATGATGATGAAGGTGATGGTGGTGAGGGTGGTGATGATGAAGGTGATGATGGTGATGGTGGTGGTGATTATGATGATGGTGATGGTGGTGATTATGATGATGGTGAGGGTGGTGATGATGGTGGTGATGATGGTGGCGATGCTGATAGTAATGACAATATGGAAAAAGGTACCACGGACTTGGAAAAATTCATCCTCAGACACCATCACTGGTAGCTGGAATTACCAGTACCTATGAAGAAGCATCATTTTTGAGACAGTCATAGTTGTTAGGAAAGGGAGGGGAACTTTCTTGAGACACACAGATGAGGCTAGAGACCACATGTGAGAAGACCAGGCTCGAGAATCAGAGGACCTCCTTCTCTTTTTTTGCACAACTGGCACCAATTCCTACATGTCCCTGGGCGACTCAACCCTTGCCCCCTTGTCTGAGGCCGTACTTTCTTTTTCCTAAGTTGACTAGGTTGGATGAGATGGAAGGGAACTCAAATTCAATGAACCCTGCACAGGATGTCCTTTAGCATAGTTCTTACTGAGGAACCCATAACTACATCTTGGCTTATTTGAGTCACCTTTTCAAGAAACTTCACTCTTTGAAATCTTCCCTCTTACTGTTTGTGACCTAGAACTATACCCAGCACCCAGAAGGAGGCCATCAAACATACATTTCCCAAAGAAATAATAGCCAGCAATGAATTAGGACTTACTTTAAGGGCTTCGGTCACAGAGCAGATTCGTCAGGAGGCTGACTCTGGGGTGGACATCAGCGAGCCTTCTCCAGCAAGATGAGGAGGTTTCAGAATCAATGCCTGGGGAACTGAAATGACAGTGCTCTAGTGATCAAACAGATCAAATAACAGGCAGGATTGGGCAGAGGGAGAAGTTGGGTTGACACAGTCTGAGCCAAGGTCTCCATTAGCCCCACGGGGAGCCCGAAAGCCAGGAGGACCCTTCTGAGTCTCTGCCCTTGCAGTGAGGGATGCAGCTGCCTGGGTAAGGTGGGGCACCCTTGGGTGAGCTCACTCATTCCACAGCTGAGGCAACCCCGAAGGGACTGACAGCTGAGGTCTACCAGATAGCAGTAGTCCTGGCAGCTGAGACAATAGAGCTTTCATTCCCAGATGGGAAGCTGGACAGCATGTCACCGTAGCCAGCATAGATTCCTCTCACTTCTATTACAAATGAGGAAACTGAGGCATAATCTACGTTGCTCGAGTTTTTGTAATTTAGGAGGAAAAGCTCTAGGATTCAAATCCAAGGCTATTGGATTGCAAGACAACTTTATTCTTGCTACATTCAGAACTTGCCAGAAGATGTACTTGGGGGCGCATATTGCCCTCCCCCCTGGTTGGGAGATGTGCACAGCAGCAGCGTAATGATAGTTTCTGCAATGAAAATAATTTGCTGCTTGTGAAAACATATTCCACCAGAGGGATGGGAAGACCGCCATTTATTTCCTCCTTAAGAAAAGTCATCCTTTATTCCCTTCAAAGGGTAAATTCAGAGTGAGTAGTGGCTAAGAACATTGGCCTCGGAACCCAAAAGAATGGGCTGGGAAGCTTTGGGTTTCCCTCCTCCAGCTGTGTGATGATGGGCAACTTACTTACCCTCTCTGAGCTTCCATCTCTTCATCAGGGAAGCTCATTTACCTATGGCCACTGTTGGGAATAGGTGAGATATAAGTCCTTAAAGTGCCTGGCACATGTCAGATGATAACTAAAGTTAATTATCGCTAGACTCCATCACTTCACATTCTGTAGCCGGACCTGTTCTTTGGTCTCTTGGGGGTACGGTCTCCCAAAGATCATTCCCCAAAGGTGGACTTTCTGTGGGAAAACAGAGCAGTTATTGCCGTAAGAGACCCACAGAGGTTTTGATTTCAACAATATTTCCAGAGAGAGGTGATATTGTTCTAGTGATCAGAAATATCAAACAACAAACCTGTTATTCTTCCATGGGCATTTTCAAGAAAATCATTTCAATTTATTTAAATACATAAATTGTGCCTTTTAAATAAAAGTCACTAAGTGAAAGCAATGCCTCGTTTGGAATCATGAAGAGGAAAAAACCCCACTTTCACTCAACACAACCATCTGCTCTCTTTTATGACTTGAACAGTTATGGGATCTCTCGGCATTCAACCCATCCATTCCTCACTCTTCGGCCAACCTGGCCCTTTCGTGATTCTTGGTTGGCATATGGTGCCCGACACTTAGCTCAGACCCCAATCCCTGGAAGAGTAGACACCTAAGAGGGGTTTCGAATACCTAGAGTGAGCTCATTTTCTTCCCTTCCAATTCCACCCACACTTCCTGAGGACCTCTGGTGTGTGGGAAGAGGGCAGGGAAGTGAGTAAGAAGGAGCAATGGGATCACCAGGGATCACACAGGCACCTTTCATCTAGAGTGTTCTTTCCCTAGCCATGTGATCCTCAGCATGTCCCCAGGGTTCCATACTTCTGCTTCCTCACCTATGAAATGAGGATCAAATACCTACTTTAGAAAATGTCCAAGGTTTCAATGAAATGATACATGTAATGTTGATGTTCAACACACAATTGCTGATCGACAGGGTTCCTGCCTTCCCTGTAATCACATTTTATTTTATCTTTTAAAAAAGATTTTATTTATTTGAGAGCGAGCAAGAGAGAGAGAGTATGAGCAGGGACAGTTGCAGAGGGAGAGAGAAGCAGGCTCCCCGCTGAGCAGGGAGCCCCGTGCAGGACTTGATCCCAGGACTTGGGAATCATGACCTGGGCCGAAGGCAGACGCCTAACCGGCCAAGCCACCCAGGCACCCCTATAATCACATTTAAACATCTGTAAATGTATATATCTCTGTGATAACATTTTAGCATGGCTCCTTTAAATAGAGCATCACCCAAGACCAGTTTCTCTTGAAGGACTGGCTGCAGAATTTGAAGGGCTGGTGCAAAATGAAAACACGGGGTCATTTTTCTTAGAAGAAAACCCAGATGCAGAGAGAAGAGATGGTGGAGGAGGGGTGCCTATCAGGCTTATCTCCTCTACTGTATCTCCTTTGCTCCTTGTCCCACAGACCTTGAGCACAAAACACAAAGATAAAGCTATTTAGAATTTTAAGGTGGCAACGGGAGGGCATTAAGCCAGGTGAGGACTCTTGAGAGCCCCATCCCTGGGTGATCTATAGAACTGTACTCTGTGCACACCCATGTCACCAGCCCTGATTCCAGGACACAACCGAGGTACAAAGCTCCCTGAATAGACTGCCTTCCTACGGCATTCTCACTTCCTGGGAATCTAGCTCTGAGCTTCTGAGAGGCAGGAGGTGACACCTTTTTCGTCTCCAACCCCTGGCAAGCTTACTACTCAGCATCATGGAAGCCTAACAGGTTCCTTGTGAGTGACTCGATTTACAGAGGAGGGAAGGGAGGCAGAGAGAGGTGACAGGACCTGCCCCTGATTGAGTTGTTACTGAGTGTTTGGCCATGATTTGAGCCCCCTGTCTTTGGTTCTCACCTCTGGGCAGCTCCCCCTATTCCCCTTGGGCATAGATACCCCCAACCCCACCCCCAGACCTGCACACGTGCATACACTCCCAGTCCCCGCGTCCCCACCAGCCCCTCTCTCTATGCTCTGAACTTTTCAAACACAATAAGCCTGAAAAGCAGTACATTCAGTCAGTTTCAAAAATAAAATGGATACCTGTGGATATGTCTATGATTGACACAACGTATCGGCTGGTTTCACTGTTAATTAATGCAGAGAGGAATCATTAAATCAGGTCAAATTCATTTTTTAAAAATGTCCTGCTCTGCTCTGCTCTCCTCTTCTTGCCATTGTGAGGGTTGTATGGACGGCTAGGGGGAGGGCAGAGGTACAGCTACCGCGATTTAATTTTTCAAGTAACACTGTTCAAATAAAAATACATTTGTTTGAATGAGATTGCCCTGAAACAGCGTTTGCATTGATGGTCTGGGAGTAATTCTATTAAGCCGGAGCATATTTTTCATCAGGAGGCAGGAAAAGAGGGTGACGGAGGGAGGGAAAGAGGAACTGAAAGCAGAATGTAATGTTAGGGAGCTGCAAAAAAAAATCAAATATTTTAACCCATTTTGTCTTGGGTTTCTCCACCAAAGTTGCTAAGCATTCTCTAGCCTGCTGTGGGATTTGGGGGTTCCTCCTTATCACAGATGTGATCGGGCTCTGGGGTCCACACCCACCCGCTAAGTACCTGCCAGTCCAGGTAACCTGGGAATTATACAGGTCTCAGGAACATTTCTTCATTGCTCCTGGAGAGAAAGGCAGCTTGAGGAAGCACTTTGTGCACATTGTGTACATGCATGCCCACATGCTACACATGCATGTACCCAAATATGCTTGCACAATGTACATGGTGTTCACACACACACATGCGTGCAAACATGCTTGTGCAACCCACACATGGTGTACACATGCACACATGTGCACACATGCTACAAATGCACACACATACAGAAACATGCTTGCACAATGCACATGGTGTACACACACATGCACACAATACTTTTAGTCACACATGGTGTGCACATGTACATATATGCACACACGCACACAAACATGTGTGCACAGTGCCCATGCTGCGCACACCGTGCACACACACGTGCATATAAACATGCTTGCACAATGCACATGCACACATGCTGTACGTGCACACCTGCATGTGGACATGATTGCACACTTTACACACACTGTACATACATGAACACCTGCATACAGCCTGCAGACACACATGCATGTGTACATAGCTGACTGTATGTGGTACACATGAATAGATGCATACATATATACACCAACATGCGTATGTGCGTACGTGTCACCTTTGGAAGAGCTTATACATGTATAGCATGTATAGGCATTTATGTATGCACACAATCCATACATATGTGTATATGATCATCTTTGGATGAGACTGTGTATATGTGTAGCCACACACACATACACACACACAACACACATGCACATATACAATATGCATGCAACACAAATATCCACACATGCATATACACACCTGCACACACACACGTGTCACCTTCGGTCGAGGCCATATGTATACATACATGCATTCATGTTACATATACGTGTGTCAGAGTCTGAACAAGCGTGCAAAATAAATTTGTCCCTCATGGAGTGCTTGCTGCATACAGGACGCTGTGCTCAGGGCTGCGCAAACTTTACTCACTAGATTGTCCTTTGAACCTGTAGGCTCTGCACACGAACTGCAGTATTACCTCCACTTTATAGACAGGGACATACACTCATCGAGGGGAAGGGGTTTTCCCAAAGCCGCACGTGGTAAATGATAGACTAGTGATGGATCCTACAGCTCACTCGGGTTCTTCATCAGTTTTAGGTTTCTGATGCAGTTGACCGATTCTCCAGGAGGTCTTTGATGAGATCACAATTTGCCTATTTTGTCAGCTTTCCCTTCTGCTCAGTGGAAGTCTGCTCAGTCTCCTCCATGCCCCCTGTCTAAATCTGGAAGCTGCAGAGCGGGGTTGGGAGGTGGGGAGGTCAGTTTCATCAGTTCGGACCCAGGAACATCTCCTGATGTCTCACCACCCCCCCACCCACCCCAGTGGAGCGGTGCACTTTCTCTTTGCTTCCAGCCCTTCCCCGTGTCTTCTCCCCGTCTCTTCTCTTCTAAGGACACTTGTTATTGGATTTAGGGCCCCCCCAGATAACCCATCATGATCTCATCTTGAGAAACTTAATTTAATTACATCAGCAAAGACCTTTTTTTCTAAATAGGGTCACGTTCACAGGTCCTGGGTTGGCATGTCTTCAAGGGTTACCATTCAACCCGCTATGCTCACAGAGAATCTTTTTTTTAAAGATATTATCTATTTGACAGAAAGAACAAGAGCACGAATGGGGAAAGGAGCAGAGGGAGAAGCAGACTCCCCAGTGAGCAGGGAGCCTGACGTGGGACTTGATCCCAGGACCCTGAAATCATGACCTGAGCTGAAGACAGACGCTTAACTGACTGAGCCACCCAGGTGCCCACACAGAGAATCCTTTACTCTCTTCCAGTTTCTAACCCTTCTCCCTGCTCCCACCACCTGTCGCCTTCTGACATACATATTTTATCTATTTATTTTACTTAGTGAATAAAAATTTATCTCTCCCTGCAAAAATATAAGCTCTGGGCAAGGAACTTTGTCCGTTTTGCCTACCGGTGTGTCCCAACATCGTCTAAGAGTGCTAGCACACAGTAGACCCTTCGTATACATTGTTGCCGTCTGTTCCTAGTAGCTCTGTATGTATCTGACTCCTGGGTTGTGTGAGGAGCATGGCAAAGCCGGGGCCTCTGTGCTCCTCCTCATTGTGCCCTTCGGGACTACCTGTGGTCTGACACAGAAGACATCCAGTTCAAATGTGTTAAATATCTTTATGGGGACCTAACTGTACCAGACCTTATCCTAAGCATTTTCTGTGTGGCGAATCACTTAATCCTTATGACACTATGAGAGAGGGACCATCAACATGCCCATTTTACAGATGAAGAAATTGAATTTCAGAGAGGAGAAGTAACTCGTGCGAGACTGTGGAAAAGGTCATAAAGGTAGATCCTGAATGAATGTCTATAATACCATCATGGAAGCGCTTCAATGAGCTTTCGTTTCCACTCTCTAAAAACAACACGCATGCACGTACACCTGTGTGTGCAGCAATCTCCACATGTGCTCACACGTGTGCATGCACACACAGAATCACCTTCAGATGGGACTGTGTGTGTATACAAATGCGTGTGTGCACACACACAGGCACACATGTAAGCAATAGTTGGCCAGGGGAAGGGGCCGATGGCTTCATCATTTCACTGGAAGTCAACACCCAGCCTGGATCCGCCTGGTGGAAATATCCAAGAGAAATAAAAATAGGAAGTCAGCCCCCATCTTTTTGGTGGACGGTCTGAAGCACGTGCAACACTTACTGGCAAATAGGTCACCGTCATGGATCCCGGTGGGGCCCCATCAGGACTTTTGTCCAGTTGCCCACCTGACGTGGCTGGGTGTGATGTGGGTCCCCAAGGCAGAGCTTTACACGGTGACATCTGGAGTAGGAACTGGAGGCCCTTGAGACCACATGCGACATTTGAAATCAGCAGCTTCTTTGGGATATGTCAAGAAAGAGTACTGAGAGGGGACCACACAGCCTTATGGAAAAGGCTGAGTTGGAACAGTCTTTGAGGAGGAAAGAGAAACTGAATCCCACTCATAAGTCACCAGCGAAAGTCCTCCAGATGAAGTCCGTGTTGGAACTCTATCGGATGGTTTGGAAACAGCTGCTCAAGGTCCTGTCCCACATACTTCCCTTAAGGAAGGTACAGGGGAGGTTTTGAAAATAAAATGGGTGACAGGGAGAGGAAGGTAAGATCGATATTCCCAAAGTCCCCGCTGTGTGTTGGCCCCAGGGAGAGCCTAGCAATCATGGTGATTTTTCACCCTGTCTGCACACAAGACTCATCCAAGAATTTTTTTTAACTTTTTTAATGTATTCATTTGTCAGAGAGAGAGAGAGTGGGAGAGTGCCCAAGCAGGGGGAGCAGCAGGCAGAGGGAGAAGCTGGCTCCCCGCTGAGCAGGGATCCCAATGTGGGACTCAGTCCCAGGACCCGAGGATCATGATCTGAGCCGAAGGCAGATACTTAACCTACTGAGCCACCAGGCATCCCGGAGATTTTTTAAAAAACATACAGGATACCTGAGACCCAAACCCAGAGATTCTGAATCAAATTTCTTGGCTGGGCTCAGACAAAGGTTATGTTTTAGAAATACCTCAGATAGTTCCATTATGAAGCTGAGTTAAGAATCAACCAACCAACCAGTCCAATCTTTGCAACAACTCCAAAGTTGACACTTGTTACACCTGCATTTTAGAGATGATGAAACCAAGGCTCAGAACGGCTAAGAAATTAGGCCAAGGCCACACAGCTAGCACGTGGTGGAGCTGGGACTCATGCCCAGGAGTGCCCTCCAAAATCAGTGCTTTTTCTACTGCCAGCGTGACCAAGGTTGAGCTGGGCCTCTGGACACCTTAAATCTCACTTGCTATGACCCCAGTCACATAGACCTGGTAACGATCAATGCCATCAGGGTCCAAGTAGATCTGTCTCAACACTCCTCCCTGGAGGACTGAGCCTTGGGAGCTCTACCTTGCACAGGTCAGATTGGACTCCTAAAAACAGAAGAATCATGGAGGCAGGGCTGGATCAAGAGGGGTGGGGGAGTCGCCCAGCATCTGGCTTTTAGCTGTGTCCCCTTTCCAATCCCAGGGTTTGATGGAACCCTTTCCAATATCCCCTTGAACTGTACTTCCAGAGAAAAAGGAAGCACATGGGCTCCCTACAAGGGGGTGTCGGGCTCCCAAGGGGGAAAGGGGCAACTTGGCCTTCTGTCTCTTTATTGCCTTAATTAGCTGTTTGGTGACCCGGCAGTCTCTTTGATGCACATCCAATGTTGGCCTGTGAAATATGGGTAAATGTCAGCCTGTCGAACAGGGTCAGCCAGACTGTCAATACTGTCTTCAATTAGGCTGATCCAGGCTGCGTGCTGGCCTGCAGTGAGATGATTGAGCCATCTGCCCCCTCCCCCTGGCCAAAGTGTTGGTGGCGTGTGGAACATAGCCGGTGGCTGGAGGTGAGGTGACAGTGTCGAGGCCATGGGTCGGCCGACTTCAAACCGGAGGCCCAGGGCAGCAAACAACAGGGAGAAAACAGAGAAAACACAGTCCAAGTTAAACAAACTACAGAAAATCCCGAGGAAGACAAAAAGTCAACAAGCCGGGACAAGAGGAGGATCTCTGGATACCCGGTGGGTGGTAAGGCCTAGCGTTAACCCTATCTACACTGTTGGCTTTGGGGAGCATAGACATTTTCTCCGAGTTACTGCGGTGATATGTAACACACACACAGACACAAAAACCATTAGGTCTGAGAGACCCAAAATATCAGTGTACACTACTAATAAGACTTGGTTAAAAAAATACATCAAAGCGATTGCGGATGCATTAATAAAATATACTAATTACAGTAAAGGAGGTGACTCATTCATTTTGCAAGCATTACTTGAGCATCTATTATGGATTATTGGAGTTGCTGGAGATATTACACTAAACAAAACAGGCACAAGTCCTTGCTGTCATGGAACTTTCTTGATAATGAAGACAGATTTTAGAAGAATAATGATTAAATTATATTGTGGGTTAAATATGCAATTAAGAAATATGAAAGAAAGACTTAAAGAGTTGGGAAGTGGTTTGTCCTTAACTAGGGTGATAAGAGAAGGCGGCTCTGAGAGGGTGACATTTGAAAACAGTCCCAAAAAGGTAAGAGAGCAAGAGAGACAGTAACTCAAATATTTGTGGAAAGGGTATTCCAGACAGAAGGAACAGCCAGTGCAAGGGTCCTAAGGCGGGAGTGTGTATGGAATGTCTGAGAATTGCGTGGAGGCTGTTGGAAATGGAACAGACTAAAATGAGGGAGAAGGGTACTGAGAGATGAACTTCAAGAAATGATACAGATTTGGTTTTCTTTATAGGGCCACGTGGACCATGGAACAGCTTAGGGTTTCCATTCTGAGGGAGATGGAGAGTCATGGGAGGGTTTTGACCAGGGCAGTAACATGATTTGATCCATTTAGCTACTTCTTGGAGAAGAGGTTGCAAGTGGCCAAGGCAAAAGATGGGAGACCAGTTAGGAGGTTTCTAGGTGGGTTTCCCTGAAGTGGGGTGGCTTGACGTTTGTGTCTGTGTCTGTAACTATACCTATATCTATACTTCTTTCTATATGCAAATGCCATATACACCTGTATATGTAAGTGGTTGAATGGATGGATAGATGGGTGGATGGGTGGATGGATGGGTGGATGGATGGAGGGGTGGATGGTTGGATGGATGGGTGGATGAGTAGATGGTTGGATGGATGGGTGGGTGGATGGGTGGATTGATGGTTGGATGAGTGGATGATTGGATGGATGGATGTGTGGATGGATAGATGGGTGGATGGATGGGTGGATGGATAGATGGGTGGATGGATGGGTGGGTGGATGGTTGGATGAGTGGATCGTTGGATGGATGTATGAGTGGATGGATGGGTGGTTGAATGGGTGGATAGATGATAGATAGATAGAAGATAGATAGATAATAGTGTTTTCATATACGGAATTACCTATGTAGTGTTATGAATACATATATACGCATACATATATATACCATAAATATATATATTTACTTGGCTAATTGGTGTGAAGATGAGAAACAGAAGTTCCAATGTGTGAGCGTTTAGAGAAAAAGAGTCACTGGGAAGCATTTCGGTGGGCAAGGCAAGCAGAGATTGGGCCAGAAACACTCTTGGATAGCACATTAAGGAGCTGGACCTCATCTGTGAGCACAGAGGAGCCATGGACGATGTTAGAGCAAGGAGGTAGCATGATCAGGCTGGTTTCAGAACGATCCCTAACTACAAAGCAGCGAGATGTGTGGGGACCACAGAAATGGCTTTTGCAGGAGGAGGCCTGGTAGCCTGATCTAGAAGGTGGTGGTAAGGATGGAGACAAGTGAGTGGATTTGAATTGTGGTCAGAATATAAAATTGAGGGGAGCTGATAAGATAAGGGTGAGCTGAAATTATTCTGATAGGAACTGATGATGTAGTCACATGTCCTCTCTGCGGTGCCAGACCCCACGAAGCCCCTTTCCACCCTCTTCCAGACACCTTTCTCCACTTACATGCCTCTCTCCATGTAGGAAGGGCTTCCCTGTGCCTTGTCTCATTTTGTATCCCTCTCCCATTGCTCCCCTTTTCTTTAAATATTTTATTAATTCATTTGACAGAGAGATAGAGAGCACAGAGGGAGAGAGAGAAGCAGGCTGTCTGCCGAGCAGGGAGCCTGATGCGGGCCTCGATCCCAGGACCCTGGGATCATGACCTGAGCCGAAGGCAGCTGCTTAATTGACTGAGCCACCCAGGCGCAACTCCCCCACTCCCCTTTCAAAACAGCTCCCATTTCCTCCTCTAGGAAGATTCACTTGACACCCTTACACTGGTTTCCTCCCTGGTTCTCCTTAGATCCCACTTGCACACTGGAGTGATTCCTCTTAGGGCCACCAGACAAGGTTGTGCAGGTTGGGCACTGCACAAACAGTGCAGCCACAGTGGCAAATGGAAGCTGAGAGCTATCAATTTGCCAAACCTTGACTTCTCAGAAAGGGCATCTTTTTCTGGTTCACAGAAAGTATGGTGTGGCCTAGCCCTGACTGCGACCCTGAATCCTAATTATCCATTCACTTGTCAACCTTTCTCATCAGACTTAGATAATTTCTCTGTTGCTAGTACTTTGTACAATTTCTGAATATTTACTGAATGAATAAATGAGTGAGAAGTGGGTAGATGGTTGGATGGACCATTCATCCCAGCAGTATAAAGTAATCAGCACAGAAAAGATAATAATTAACTTAGGTCAAGTAGCTCATTAGCAACTTCTTGGAGCATCTTTTCAAGATAGAACCATTTCTCCACACCAGCGGATGACTGATTTTTTTTTTCCTAAAAGGGCCAGAGAATACTCAGCTCTGCTTTTGTGTGTAAAAGCAGTGGGAGACCATGAATAAATGAATGGGCATGACTGTGTTCCAATAAAACTTTATTTAAAACACAGGCAGCAGAGAGTTTGTCTACCCAGGGTCTAGATCTCTGTCTCCCCCCTCACTTGTTTCTTTCCCAGGGTTTCCTCCTCCATGTCCATTTGGTAATGATATATGATGTTGATAGTAGTGGTTATTACCAGCATTTATTCTGTGTTTACTCCAGATCAGGCTCTGGCCTAAGCCTTTTCCACATACGATCTTAATTCCCATAACCACCCTACAAGGTGCTGATGCTATCCCAAAACATGGTAAAAAAACAAAAACACACACACACACACACACACACACACACACACACACACACAAACAAACAACAAAAAAACAAAACCAGAGGTACAAAGAGATAAAGCAGCCCAAGGACACATAATTTTAACTGGCAGAGAAGGTGGTCTGACCACTGAGTCTTAGAGATTTAACAACTAGACTCCATAAGTCAGTATAAGGACGTTATTAGTTAAGAACAAGGAGAGCAACATTTGCTGAAGGCTTGCTCTCTTCAAGCACACAAATGCACATTAAGTGTTTTACAATGTTCTCTCTGAATTTTCTCAACCACATGGTAAGGTTAGCCCCTTGCTGTCACAACTACCCAGGGTCACACAGAAACAAATTTGGGTGTATACATGTGATGGTGCACCATGCCCCCGTTGCTGGGAACTTTCTAGAAAATGGACTGTTTGACTCCATGGCCTTGCTCCCCTGATGCCATGCTCAGTCCTGAATTTCTCCCTCTGTGCAGGGGGCTGTGCCTTTGGACTCCCTGGGTGCCTTTTATCTTATCGGGCCCTTTCCCCTGCTCACTTTGCTAGCTGTCACGTTTGTTATTCTAGGATAAACTTTCGGCCAATGTAGCACATACTTTGGGGTCAATGCCCTGTGTTATCCTGAGGATAGTTCAAATATTTGTGGCCTTGTCAACCTCCATCTCCCTGGACATGTGTCATGGTGGAGCGGGAGGGGTGTTTTATGCCTGGAGACCCGGTGTGAGCCAGCGTGTGGCCAGAGGCCCTTCCTGGGAGGCCACAGAAAGCTGGTGGCAGACGCCAGTTCTTGGCCCTGGGCTGGAAGAGGACAGAGAACAAAGAGGGCGGCTCCTGTTAACTGAATATTTCCTTTAGGCTGCTTTCACACGCATTGCAATAAGTGACCTTGCAAATCTGACAGAAGGAAGGCATTCTTAACGTCCATCTCACGGACAAGAAAACTGAGGCCACCAAAGGGTTTTTAGTCTTATGCGTCTTTGTGTGTGTGTGTATTTGCTGGAGACTTTTCAGTACACTGAAGGCTGTGTTCTAATAAAACTTTATTTACAAACACAGGCAGCAGCTAGTTTGCCTACACTGGGTCTAGATATCTGTCTCCCCCAGCAATTCCCCCCTTGATTTGTTTCAAAACAAAGAACTCAGACTAGTGCTTCAAGATCCATAAAACAAAATACATAGGATCTGTAAGGAAATGAATGGGGTTCAAATACAGTCACCAAATGAGAGATATTTGGATGTCTACAACAATTCTTGAAACAATGAGTTGTAACCACCATGATGGCAGACATGTTGTGAGATTAAGGGATGCTAAAGTCGCAGTGACACCAGCGGGGTGGCAAGCCAAGAGCTGTGATTTCTACTGGTGCCAAGGTCGTGGGGGACCGTCCATCCTGCCGCATGTCTACTGCCTGTGTTCATAATGGAAAGAAAAGCTACATTTCAGCTTGAGGTTAGTGACAAGCAAGATGTGATATATTTTCTTCCCCACCAAGGTCAGAGATGCCCTGAAGTCTATTGACGGAGCCCTCGGGGCTCTGGGGCCTTGGTGTGAGGACCCCTGACTGAACTGGGGAGCGCAGGGCTGGGGGAAGGCTCCGGAGATGCACGCTGGCCCTAGTGCCTCACATCATGTCCTCTGGCTTTGTCCCCAAGTGAACCGGTTACGCTGATGGCCGGCTGCAAGGGCAGAATTGCCTTTGAAGTCATGCCTCTCTTTGATGTGCACATTCCCTCAAGGCCCTTCCTCGAGCCAGGCACACCTCCACGGCCCCTGTAAGCCCTCCCTTCATGCACATTCCCTGAACAGTCCGAACACCTCTCTCACACAGTTCATTTTTTTGCTTTTGTTTTTTCGGGCGGAAGATGCCCGTGGCCAGGTGGGCTGGCCTCTCAGACAGGACTTTAGAGTTTGAAGGAAGAGATCATTTTCAGATAAGTTGTCCTTCCAGGCCAGGTTTAAGAAATGAAGTGGCTTTGCTTAAGGAAAACAGAAATACCATTAAAATAGAGCAGCACCACGGTTGAGCTGTGAAGGGTCTCAGATTTACGCAAGTTTGGGTGGGAAGTCCTTACTTGGGAAGTGGCTCTGGGGAAGTCACACTTGCTGAGCCTCTCTTTACAGATGGAGAAGCTGAGATGCTAAGTGAGCTCTGAGGGGATGCTGGGGTTAGAAGGCAGGCCTGTCTCAACCTTGACCAGAGCCCTGAAAGGTGGGGATTGATTCCCTACTTCCTACCAATAAGAAAGCTAAGGTCAGAGAGGTGATGGGACTTTTCCAAAGTCACACAGCATGGGCGGCAGAACACGGGCCCATCTGGAAGCAAAGCCCCTGAGATCTCTCTGAGAGTCAGAGAATATCCTTTCCGAGGCAGAATTCCAAATGGTCCTGCACGGAGTGGGCTGATGGTGGCAACTGGTCGGCTAGGATAAAAGTCAACACTGGCTACTCAAAGATGACTCAGATAAGGGACGCAGAATCCTGGAACAGGCTGAAGAGGGCGGCGCAAAGGGGGCCCGATCCATTGGGAGAGGAAGCTGGTCAGTGACCTCGCGGACGTCCCAGGGCTGCCTGGGCTGCAGGGCTGACACCAGGCCGTGGCTTATGTCCACACTGACCTGGGAGTTGCAAGATGAGAAAGATGCCGCCTGAGATGTTCTCAGATGGCCAGCTACCAGCATTCCAGACCTCCCTGTTTCCCAGACTGGGAACTTGAGCTCACGGGAAGGCGCCCTGCATGACGCCTCTATGGCCTCATGGGACTGGGCTTGGGGCCTGACATCTCGTGCAAGGGGCTGATCCCTGCCTGTTCCCCTGGCCTCTCTTACAACCCAGAGTTCACATATGTAGCCCATGTGCCTGGGCCGAGGAGCAGGGTCCACCGTCAGGGGAAAGGAGGCCTCTCTGTGGGTATTTCAGGCCTGGCCTGGAAAGCCTAACCCTTCTCCTCAGCCAAGACCAGTGGAGAAACCCAGCCCAGTGGGCTGCTTGGCAGAGAGGCTCCTGGCCTTGACTTTCAGATCCCTGAGTCATCTCTCCTTGGGCCCATCCTCAGCTTGACTTCCTTGCAGGGGCCTTTGATGAACAGATGAGATAATGGATATGCTTTGAAAAAGATAAAACGCTGAACCAAAGTTTGCTCTGACCACAGCAAAGGGTGTGATGGATTGGCTAAACCGTGAACTTCCTTCCTGCCCAAGGGCGAAGACTGCTCCCAACCTCCGCATCTCTGGGACAGCCAGCTTGCCCAGTGACCGCACCTCTCCCCATCCCCATTGGAGCATGTTACATCCATCAGCTGGTAGAACCATCAAAAAAGTATGATGCTGTGGTTGGGGCTTGAATGTGCCCATTTTACAGATGAGGAGATAGGCAGGGTGAAGTTCAAGAACATGCCCAATATAATACAGCTACTTGGTGTTGACCTGGGCTTTGGACCCGGGTCTACTCATTCCAAACCCTGACTAAACACCAGGGATTTAGTTAAGATGTTTTCAGCTTGAATAAAATATAGCACGACAATAGGAACAAGAAACATGTGATTTTGCAAAAATGTCCCGTGTCAGCTCCTCCAAACTTGTAGAAAAGAAGACTTTCCCTCCTCACTGCAGCTGGGGCTCTTGGCGTGAGTTGCATCAAGTGGACGTCCCACTGCAGGGAGATGAGAGATTGTAGGATTGCACACTTGGAAAGAACCCTAATGACTATTTAGGGCCGGCGTCTCCCTCCACTATAGCGCTGCCAAGAGGCTGTCCAGCTGAGAGGCTTGCACACTTGCAGAGATCCTGCAAAGTGGCCTAGGCTATTCCCAGACAGCTCACGGTTACCTAGAGATTGGGGACAAAGTAACACAATCTGTTAGAATAGAAAATGTGCTCTTCCTACTACCCGGAGTTGCATGAAAATGTACAGGAGTTCCCATAGCTCCACTGGCACAGTGAAAAGCTTGAACCAACCTATTTATCTCCAAATAAGGGAGTGAGGGGGCACCTCGGTGGCGCAGTCGTTAGGCGTCTACCTTTAGCTCAGGTCATGATCCCAGGGTCCTGGGATTGAGCCCCAAATCCGGCTCCCTGCTCAGCGGGATGCCTGCTTCTCCCTCTCCCTTCTGCTTGTGTTCCCTCTCTCACTGTCTCTCTCTCTGTCAAATAAGTAAAAAAAAAGTCTTCAAATAAGGGAGTGAATGCATAAAATGTAGTACAGCTGCCCCTTGAGCAATGTGGGAAAGGACAGTTAGGGGTGCTGGTCCCTAGCGCCATTGATGATCGGCATCTAACCTTTGACTCCCCCCAAACTTGACTAATAGCCTGTTGTCGACTGGAAGCCTTAGTGATCACAGAAAGAGGTGGTTAACACATGCTGTGTGTATCCTAGGTATTATATATCACATTCTTACTATAAAGTAAGTTACAGAAGAGACAATGGTAAGTGAGTTGCAAGGAACTGTACTGTGTTTATTGAAAAAATAATCTCATTATAAGCGGACATGTATAGTGCATACCGTGTTGTTGGGAGTCAACTATACATTCCTTCGATGGAACATTGTATCATCCTGAAAAAGAACATGCTGAGTCCAAATATATCACTATAGATAGATCTGAGAAGCCCAAGGGTGAATGGAAAACTCTTGCTCCCGAAGAACATTTCACATAGCATAGTACAGTGCATGTTTAAAGCAATCACTGTGAAAATAAACTTTGCATTTTCTATGGTAAATATATGGGTGCAAACGTATTTGAAAAAGTCTACAGAGGTAATTGAACTAGTAACTGTGGCTATCTCTGGGAAGGAAGGGAGAAAGAAAGGTAGGCTGAAATTTGCCCTATTTTTCTCCCCATATGTGAAGGTGGGATTGCATTTTTCCTGGATCAAGAAGTTCTATTCCCACAGTGACTGTATCTTTTTTTTTTTTTTAAGATTTATTTATTTATTTGACAGAGAGAGAGAGAGAGAGAGAGAGATCACAAATAGGAGGCAGACAGGGAAAGAGAGGGAAGCAGGCTTCCTGCTAAGCAGAGAGCCCAATGTGGGACTCGATCCCAGGACCCTGAGCTCATGACCCGAGTCAAAGGCAGAGGCTTAACCCTCTGAGCCACCTAGGCACACCACAGCAATTGTATCTTAGCCCATTTTCAAACCCCTTATGTCCTGTGTCTTCTCCCCTGTACATCCTCCTCTTTCTCTTCCTTCCCCTGCCTTCTCATGCTTCCTGAGGTTAAAGAGTTAAAAAAAAATACAAATAAGAGAAGACCCACCTGTGTCCCTACAATCCAGAATTAACCATTCTGGACATTCCGGCATATTTTCTAACTGTCCCTCTGTCATATTCATACATCCTAAAATTACCCAATGACACATGAATCCATAGCTCTTACATACAGTGGGAGCATCATGGTGAAGTAAGATTCATCTTGCTCTCCAATCCTTCCTAGCTCCACCTACCCATACAGAATGCCGTGACTTGAGATTACATAATCTCACTTTAATATGGCTTTTACATACTTGATAGGAATTCTTAAAAATATAGAGGGCCTCTTGGGTGTTTTTAATTTTTCAATTGGGATACGAATCACTTCATGACCAGAACTTTCTCTCCATGTCATGCTTTCAAGGAATTCCCCCCATTGACGCACAGAGCTCTGGTTCATCTACTTTGATTGCAGTCTTAAAACATGTGCTTGTATGGATGGAGTTAACCTGTATCCAGTCCCCTGTTGGTGGGCATCTAAGTTGATTCCAGTTTTTTTCTATCATAAAAAATCGATAGTGGACATACTTGGATATGTCTCCTTGTGCATTTCTCCAGGAGTAAAGCCTTCCCTCCCCAAGAAGTGACATGTACTTCTTTCCCTTAAGAAGCAAGTGTGTCCAGAATTGAATTGGTCTTCTAAATGTGGTCTCATCAGACTAGCCAGTCAATGAACATTTACTGGAGAACCTTCTATGTGTTGCTGTTACATAGAGAATACAAGGCAAATATTACCTCCTATCTAGTTAGAGCTTATACTCTCATATAGGAGACCAACGGTAAATGAAGATTCAAGGCTGTTAATTAAATAGAGTTGTGCAATGTTTTGTGATGAAGAATGGTGGTAATAAGAACAAGCACAGAGGACCTAACCTAGCTTGGTTCAGGGGAGGCTTCCTGGAAGAGGTGATGCTTAACTGTGTTCCAAAGGTTGGGTGAGTGGAGAACCGGATGGTAGATAAGTGTTTTAGCAGAGGACACCTAGAAACGAAAGAGAGAAAGATGAGTTTGCTCCTACCTCAGGACCTTTGCACATGCGGTTCCCTCTGATTGAAATGTTTTCTACCCAGTTTCTTTGCGATATCCTCAGAGATGTGCAACTCCACCACATTTGTGATCTGTGTGATCCTGTCTGCCTCCTCACATCAATAGGTCCTATTATCTGACTGCCCAATGCCACTTTCTTGGTCCCTGCAAGGAAGAACAGAGGAGGGGGGGTTGCTTTGGTTTGGCCTCTAGACTTGGCCAACAGAACCGTTCTTAGGGCACAGATTCTGGAGCACACTGCTTGGGTTCAAACCCCAGATCTTCTACTTCCCAGCTGTGTGATCTCAGGAAACTGAATTCCCATTCTGAACAGGCTATTAAAAAAGGATAAAAATGATCTCTAACGCTGAATGTTATAGTGAGGGCTCAGTGAGTCTTTAGCTCAGAGGCCTGAGCATAGTGCACATTCTATCAATGGTGGCAAAAATCAGAGCACTCATAATAATAACAATGTGGGATGCTCCTTGAAAGAGGGCAAGGAAGTATACACTCTCCCTGGGAATGAGAAAGGAGAATTTCCCATGAGAGAGCTCTAGACTGTCCCCAGAGACAAGGTGGGCAATTACTGAATGGCTGTTGACCTTGAGCCCCAGCCCCGTTTCCTGGAAGCCTTTAGCCTTGAACCCAAGGGTGTCTCTCCAGCTGGACTGTGGGTGTGGAGCTGAGTAAATACTTCATCATTGATCAGTCCCTGTGGTCCAGATGTTTCCCCAGAGGCTTGGACGTGGGTGAGTGGGAGGTCCCCTCCGGGTCTTGTTAGCTGTGCCTGCAGAAGAAGCTAGAAGAGGAGGTGGGGGTGGGACACATCTCAGTGCTGCTCCTTGGAAACCTCTGACCTCTGTTGTGAGTGGACATGTTATAACTTCTGACTGATGTAGGCAGGGATCCCCGGTATAGTAGGTCCCTGGGATCTCCAAATCCATACTAACACAAGTGTACAGCTTTTGATAAATACCACGTACCACACTAATTGTATGTGATATTGCTAAAAACTCTCTGCAGCCCTGTGGATCCCACTTTATCTCCACTGTCTGGAGGAGGGAAACTGAGGCTCTGGGAGGTAAAGTCCCTTCCTCAAGGCCAGTCGCATCAGCTGTAAATGCAGGCTCTTATCATTTAGGTTATTAGTGCAATCTTTTCCCCTCTACAGTCTGTCACTTAGCAGCTGGGATCTTGGACAGGGGACTTAACCCCTGTGTGCCTCGGTATCTTGGACCGCACTGTGACAGGCAGACAATCCCTTTTATTGTTGCCGAAAGGATTACAACCAGCTAATGGACATCCAAGGCTTGTGGCAGTATCTGCCTCGCCCCAACAATGCCATTGTGGATCATTTGAATTATGAATATATTTCTTCCCTGGTGTTTGTTGGTCATTTTATTTTGTGAATGGTCTCTTTATGGATTTCCCTTACTAGATTTGCAATTTGATAAGGGCTTTTTTTTTTTTTTTTTTGAAGATTGGCAACAAAAAGTAGACTGGTCCTCAGCCCCCTGGCCCCTGCCCCATGAGCATGGGGGGAGGATTGATCACAGGGGCTAGGTCGGCCTGTGACTCCCTGCAGCCTTCAAGAGCAAGGTGGAGCCATGGGGTGGTGGCCTGCACACTGGGAGACCAGCAGAAAGACTAAGGGAACAGTAAGTCTAGCGTACACACAAGAGTTAAATGAGATTCCCCTCTTATTGGACCACCCAGAAATACATCAGCCTCATTCAAAAGATGAAACGTCTTGGACGAGAAGATCTATCTCCCCATCTATTACTGAAGAGATCTGAACTCCCGAGGGGCCTCTTCCGGGGGCTGACTTCCTGGCTGAGACCTCTCCAAACCTTCTCGCCTTAAACCCTGGCCGACTAGCTCTCCTTCTCCACTCTCTGTTCCCTCCATGCCCCCCCCTGCTTCTGGCCCTGCCCCGGATCCTGGCAACATCCTGTACTTCCCCTGAACTAAACTCCCCCTCCAGCTTCCCAGTGTGATAGAAATCTTAAATAAATGCTTCCTGTTCCTTGACCACCTTATCTCCCATTCCTCCCGAATGGCTGACGTTCAAGAACCACAGGCAGCGTTATACTCCCTTCTAATTTTAAACCTGCCCTCTGAAGCTCTCTCCTCTCTTCCTTCTTAAGGTTCCGGAAAAGGCCAGGGGGTGTCAGAGGTCCCTGGTGACCGGCTGAGTCAGCAGAGACTGAAGGCCTTCTTAAGTTCCCAGGGAGGGAGTCAGGAGCTGGGGATCCCCGATGAGGCCACTCTGCAGACCCACCGTGGCAAGAATGGTGTTCCATGGGCAGTCGATGCTTGATGCATCTTTCCTGAATTCATAACCGAGTTTAAGAATGAATGGGGTAGAAATAAACCTAAACTTTTATGAAGTAAGGAGCTAGCTAAAATCAGAGCACAAAAACACTGAGTTGTCCTTCGTGAAAGGTCCAAGCTCAACATCCAGTCATTGGCATTTCGAGCAGAACCAGGATTCTCCCCAAAGCGGCAGAGTCTGCCCACTCTGTCTTTGGGAGGCTGACTTCCGGAAATGTCATGTGACCCACTCAGGCCTGGCCAATGAGAATGTTGCTGGCCAGCGATTGGTTCTGGAGGATCATGTGACTGGAGTTGGGCCAATGGGAACCAATGGAAACTCGATGCTGGGGTTTCTTTCTGGAACTCGTGGGAGAGATAGTCCTTCAGGTGGGCATGGCTAATGGGGGAAGGAGTCCGTTCAGAGCTGAACATGGCCTGCCCCAATTCCCTGTCAGAGTGGAGCCGACACAAGGGGAAGCTGGGATGGAGAAAGACCACCTGAATCCCAGAGCCTCTCTCTGAAGTCAGTTCTTCTCATGGAATTTTCAGTTACCTGAGCCCATAAAGTCCCTTTGTCTTTAGTTTTCTTCGCCCGTAACCACAGATGCACAACCCTCCCCTCGCTGCCCCCCCATACAAGCATGCACAATAATATGGGGGAGGGAGAAAAAGGTGTACTGAAAATGTATCACATGCCAGGGTGTAGCTTCAAAACAGCTTATGGAGGGAAAGATCATTTGTCCTGTTTGAGGGCTTATAATCCTGAAGCTCAGAGAGGTTAAGAGGCTTACCTAAAGTCACAGAGCCAGGAGGTCATAGAGATCAGATTTAAATCTGTCTGCCTAAGTCAAAGTCCTCACTTTTTGTAAAACACTGAGCTGTCTTTAAAAGAAGCCAAAAGGGGTGCCTGGGTGGCTCTGTCCATTAAGCGTTTGCCTTCCGCTCAGGTCATGATCCCAGGGTCCTGGGATCCAGCCCCACATCCTGCTGTCTGTGCAATGGGGAGCCTGCTTCTCCCTCTCCCTCTCCCCTTCCCTCCAGCTCATGGTCTCTCTCAAATAAATAAATAAAACCTTTAAAAAGAAAAGAAGCTGAAGGAAGTCTTCTAGTCTAGATTATGGGAAGTGAGTTTGACCACCATCCTTAGCTTCAAAGTTCCTGAGGTGTGCTATCTACCACGCCCCATTACAGATGTCCCATTCAGGCCCTCCTTCCCCCTTCTTAATCCTGCCGTCATTCTGTGACACAGATGAATCTCTTCTCTCTCTTCCTTCTCAGACTTTCACTTGCTTCTCCTCCTCTGCTCACCGTCTGCAAGTCTGTCCCACAGTTCACCCTTAGTTCACTCTTTGGCTCTTAACATGCCTCTTTCCTAATCCTCAGACCCATAAACACCCACATGTGTCTCCTCACATTTTCTCCTGGAAGTCCCCCAGGCACCTCAAGCTCGGAATGTCCACAATGAAGCTTATCACCTTCCCCTAAACCTGTGCTTGCCCCTCTGTTTCCCAGCTCACCTGTGGCATGATCAGCCTTCCACTCAAAGTAGAGAAATCTTGGAATCCTGTTCATCTCTTTCCACTCACCCCACTTAATCAATCGCGCAGCCCTGCGACTTTTACTTCCCATGTAACCCCACACTCATCCTTGCAGTCCATCCCGGTGAGCACTGCAGCGCTAGCGAATGGGAGAAGACACGACGGTGTGCGTCCTGCTTGGGGAAACCTGTGTGCAAACTGAGACCTAACACAAAACCGGGTGTTATTTATGCTGCTGTCCTCTCGTGCTGGCGATGTCTCATAATCAACATTATACCGGACTCATAGATTTACTCCTCAAGAGACACAAACTCTTTCTCGACCAGACCATGATGCCTATGTGTTTCCCTGTGTGTATTTGCACACATATGTCTGTGCACACATGTGCTTGTAGGTTTCCTTCCGACACTTATTCCTAATGCCCCTCTATAGACAGAATCTACAAGATACAGGGAAAATCGCAAGATGTTTCTGCCAAACCCCAAACTTGCTTCTTTGCCTAAGTCATGGTCAGTGTTATTTTCATAGCCCCCCACTCATGTGCTAGACCAGTTATCTCTGCTGAAAGGCGAACACCCACATAGAGATTTACCGGAAGGACTGTTGAGAAGATTGTGTAAGGAAATGCCTGCGAAGCACTTAGCTCGTACCTGGCACATAGAAGCATCTAGTACATTCTAGTACTGTGGTTATCATCATTAATATTATCATAAGGAAGAGGCTGTTTTATTATCATGTTCTTTCTGGGTCACGTCCTTAAGATTTCGCTTCTTGTTAAATGACTATAGACAGCTAAGACAGGGCAGCTCCCTCTTCATCCTGAAAATGAGCAGCACCTCCTTAATTAGCAGCCACTGGGAACATCAGAGTGTTGTCCTCTCACTGTTTATATTAACAGCTTTCATTCATCACACATAAGATAATGCACATCACCAACCCACCACACCATGTGTGAAAAAAAAATATTCAAGTTAATTGTGTCTGAGTAGACATCGCATCCTCAGAGAAAATGTTCTGAACGGAAACTATTTAAGCCTCTCTTTCTTTATACTGTCTTCAAGTTGAAAAGTGGCTTACTGAAAACAAGTTGAAGAGATGGGAACTGTGGCTGTAATTGTGTTTCCATGATGTAACAGTGACTTAGCCAATGTCCCTGCTCTACAGACAGCAGCATTCTCTTGTGCCTGCTTTACCAGCCAGGGAACTGAAGCTGAGAGGGACCACAGCACCTGTCCAGGTTGACAGAGCTGACCACTCCCCATACAGAACAGCAGGTACAGTGGGTACATGGTCGTGTGTGGGGATTAAGGAAATAAGACTGGTAACATGCTTAAAACAGAATGGGTCACATGGGGTGTACTCTGTTGGTGTTAGCTGTCTTGCACTGGAAATTAACACAATTGTGGGCATTTTCACTCTTTTTTTTTTTTTAACAGCTGTATAGTATGCTAAGGCAATGGCCAGCAAATTATGACTTACTGGTTAAATCCAGTTCCCTGTCTGTTTTTGTAAATAAAGTTTTATTGGCACATGAGCACACCCACTCACGTGCGAACTCTCTGTGGCTGCTTTCACAATATGATGGTAGATCTGGGTAATTGTGGTTGAAACCGAAAAGCTAGATGTCCACCAAAGGCTAAAATACTGACTCCCTGGCCCTTTACAAATATTCTGCTGACCTTTGTTCCAAAAGATAATAGGGTCTTTTGATAGACTTTCAGATTGAGTCCATGTGTGCACGCACACGCATGCAGTCGCGTGTGTGTTTACCTCTGTATCTGGGCATATTCATGCCGATATAGCTGTAGGATATATTCTTAGGTGTTGCACTGCTAAGACAACTAAAAAGTAGAAAGTTTCTGAAAGCAAGGGAGAATAGCTATTTAAAGTGTTGGACTCCTTCATAGAATAGGCATCTGACCTCTGTTGTCTGGGAAGGAGAACTAGCTGTCAGATTTGGAGCTTTTAAGGTTCTTCACTCATAGCTGCAATGTCTCAGACATGAAATTGGAGCGACTCAGAATCCCTCGACTACATTTCCATTAAAGTTTTATGCAGTGGTGCGGCAACAGAAATTTTTTTCATGTGTCCACATTAGGCCAGGTAACAGCAATAGAAAATCTCAGGGATTTAATTTTTAGTGCCAGGGATTTTAAATAGGTTTGTGTCTTGAGGCTCTTTGGCAACTCAGGAAAGCTATAGAGCTACCTATTCCTTAAGCTACATTCACATAAGATTTTGCAGAGTTTCAAAGGTTTGACAATTTCCCTAAAGCCCTTCCATTGACTTTTTTTTTCTTTTTAATGTATTTTTATTTCTTCTCTTTCTTTTTTTCCATTGACTTTTTATAAGCTCTTGGGTTAAGAATCACTTTTTTTTTTAAATAAGAGCTGCATCATTAAAGGTTTTTTTTAAAAGATTTTATTTATTTGACAGAGAGAAACACAGCTAGAGAGGGAACATAAGCAGGGGGAGTGAGAGAGGGAGAAGCAGGCTTCCCGCCGAGCAGGGAACCAGATGTGGGTCTCGATCCCAGGTCTCCAGGATCATGACCTGAGCCAAAGGCAGTCGCTTAACCAACTGAGCCACCCAAGTGCCCCAAGAATCACTTTTGTAAGCAAGAGACAGACCTGTAAAGAACTAAATAGTATAGAATATCATAAATGTGTTTGAGGTGCATACAAACTATAGTGTGTATATAAAAAGTGAAAAAAAATCAAAATTGCTTTGCGGGAGAGCATGGGGTTGGAAGGTCAGGGAAATGTCCTTCCAGGAAATGGGACTTGAAGGATGTGTAGGAGTTCTCTGGATTGTCTAGAAATAAGGGAGGCAGTTTAATCTAGGAAAAATCAATTGGGGTAAGAGGAATTCTTCTGAGAAGGTCTTAATGTTGATGCTCAAAAGTCTGAACTATTTCTGGTTTGTCAGCTGAGTCTGGAAAAAAAGGGCAAATCTCTTAACCTCAGTTCTCCCTCCCATCTCCCCAGTCCCCTATGGCTTCATCACATGAAGACCAGAGTGGAACTCACTCCCTTTTAAAAGTTTTCTGGAATCCAGAGATAAAAGGCTCTATGTTAATAAAATATCATCACAAAGCAAAAGAGGTTCAGTTCTCTGGTTTCAAATTTCATGTCTGATGTTTTTATCCCCAGAGCTTGCTTGATCAGGGTTGCAATGGAAATTTGTCTCTTTTTCTTTTTCTTCTTTCCTCGAGAGTTAGTAGGTATGAAAAGAAAATGCTTAGAAGGCTTTTTGGTCATTCTACCTCTTTGAAGCATACTGTGCATGTGCATATGCGTGTGTGTGTATGTGTGTGTGTGTGTGTGTGTATGTGCACTTTTTCTAAAAACTAGAATGCTCTGGGTCATTGAATTTGGGAATATGAAATCACTGAACAAATGCATTGGAAAGTAGAGAGCTGGTTCTAAATGTGGGACTCATGGGTTACTGGTAAAGCGTTCAGGTTAACACTTAGGTTCAAATCCTACTACAGCCACTGTGTTATTTTCCTAGAGCTTCCACAGAAAATGATCAGAAATTGGGTCCCTTAATACAACAGAAATTCTCTTATGGTTCTAGGGTGCAGACGGCTGAAATCAAGTATTGGCAGGGTCTGCCCCTTCTAGAGGCTCTTGGTGGGGGGGCAACTCTGTTGCATGCCCTGCTCCTAACTTCTGATGGTTACTGGCAATCCTTGGCACTCCCTGGCCTATAGACACACCACTCCAATTTCTGCCTCCAGCTTTACATGGTGTTCTCCTCTGTGCATCTGTGCCTCAAATCTCCACCCACCCTTTAAGGATCCCAGTCTTTGGCTTTAAGACCTTCCTAAATGCAGGATAATCCCATCTTGAAATCTTTCATCACATCTGCAAAGACCCTACTTTTAAATAAGTTTGCATCCATGGGTTGTGGGTAGACATCTATTTTGGGGGCCACTATTCAACCCTCTATAACCACATACTACCCGAGTGTCTGTCAGTATGCTCCAGGCCTGCTGCTGAGCCTCAGTGCTGATCTCATCTGGAAGTCGGGGCTGCTAGGAGAAATTCAGTTGATGGAATAAGATCACACACATAAAACCTGCTACACCAAGCCTAGCACACTACACACACACACACACACAAGGGTGGTGCTGTTATTCATAGTAGCAAGAATGATATCAGAGTTGTTGTCTCTCAGCCAGGAGCTCTGACACACAGAGGGGTGGGGCAACACGACCTCAACATCTGGATGACAAGATGATGGTGCTTTCCAACTCTGGCTGTTTGGCATCCCAAAGACCCCAGAAGCAGATGACAGAATATCAACATGATTGACTATGCTCTTCCCTTTCCCCCAGACACTGTCTGGCAGGTTGACTGAGCCTCCACATCGTGGACACTTGGCACTGAAGACATACACGTGTATTTTTTCAAAGTCAGTTGCCAGTGATTTCCATGGACTGTAGGACTCGGTGTGGCTTCCCTGGGATGCAGTCAAATCTATACATAGTTGAGAGACCTATTGAATGGACTGGCTGGGAAGACCATGAACCTTGGGGTCATGCAAAACTATAAGAATCTCAGCAGTGTTACTTGGGAGTCGAGAGACTCTAAACAAATCTTTACACTCCTTTGAGCCCAGTTTTCTCATCCTTAAACTAGAACCACTTATGCCTCTTGCAAGATGATCCTTACCATTAATTGGAGTGATATTATATATATGAAATATATTATATAAACAATGTATATAATATTATATATAATATCACATCTATAATTTATATATATTCAAGAACTCAGTAATGTTTGCATCATCATAGTCATTATTCATAGTAAATTGCATGGTGTATTGGTTCAGATAATGCATATGGAAAGTTGGTTGATTCAATAGCACCCATATAGTGGGGTGTTTTGCTTGGCAATTGAATTGATGTCCCCAGGCACTTGCTGCTGGAAAATACAGGTGCAGATCCTAGCTATCCTCTCCAGCTCGTGACTTCACATCTTTGGGTCTGTGATTGCCTCTGTCAAATGGAGGTAATAAAACCCTCTCTTTTTATGCAAAAGGGGAACTCTGGGGCTTACCAAACACCAATATTCTTACTTCTTCTGTCAACAATTGTTTATCGAGCCCTTACTATGTTTCAGGACTCTGAAAGGCATGGGAGATGTGGTAAGGAATGAGGACAAGATTCACTCTTGCTGTCAGGGTGCTTACAGTTCAGAGAGTGTATTGTAAGTGATGAAGAAATGTAACAACTTTTTTAAAGGGATATTTATTTATTTGAAATAGAGCATGAGCAGTGGAGGCGGAGGCAAAGGGAGAGGGAGAAGCAGATTCCTCACTGAGCTGGGAGCTCTATGTGGGACTCGATCCCAGGACCCTGAGACCATGATCTGAACTGAAGACAGATACTTAACCGACTGAGCCACCCAGATGCCCCAGTCACAACCTTTCATTCTCATTCATTCATTATGCCTTGTCCTCTGATAGCTGAAACATGCTGGAATATACTTCACAAAGCTTTTTCAAGTTTGGCCTGACTTTGGGGAGTGCTTGTGTCTCACTGGATATGACCATGCTGGTGATCAATGCTTCTCAGCTCTGGCTTCCTTGCCGGCTCCTCGGCCATCCCGCCAGCCACGTTCCTGGTTCCAGTAGCATTTTACAGAAGCTGGAAAAGAGTTGTGAACCCAGAGTTTTTGCTTTGTGGGAATCTGGGCTTCTGGGTTTCAAAAATCTAAGCCCTCTGAATTGCATACTTAAAAATGGGTGAAAATAGCAAATTTTATGTTATATAGATTTTACCAGAATTTTAAAAAATTTTGAAAAAAGTCTATACTCTGAAATACTCTGGGCAAAATATTTCTTCCAGACACAGAAGACTGGAAGGACAGGGGGTGGCGGAAGAGTTGGCATGCTTTCTGTCAGAGGTGGGAGTCTCTGGGCTGGAGAATGTGAGGGCAATAGAAGTTTCCAGAGCATTCCATGTTCCTGATGTGGACTTGCTGGATGGAAGTTAAGCCTCCAGAGGAGCTTAGAGAACAGAGAGGAGGGAGAAACTGTGCCTCCGTCAGGCAACTGTGGCATCTGGAGTGAAAAATGGGAGATGCTCCTTGTCAGCTGTCCATGGCGCTGAGAACGATTGTCTCCTTCAGTTTCGTGCCCTGGAAACCTCTTGAAGGAATTTTTTTTATTGTGGTAAAATATATATAACAAAAAATTGGCCATCTGAATCATTTTTGAGTGTACAATTCAGTGGTGTCAATCATGTTCACAATATTGTGCAATTGTCCCCCTTTTCTGCTTCCCCACCTTGTCATCACCCTGAATAGAAGAAACTCTGTAAACACAAAGCAATAATTCCTGATTCTCCCCTTTGCCTCACCCCTGTAACCTCTTTGCTACTGTTAATTCTATATAAATTTGCCCATTGTGAAATCATACAAGTATCTGTCTTTTTGTGTCCTAGCATGTTTTCAATGGTCATGCATGTTGTAGCATGAATCAAATATGCCATTCCTTTCTGTGGCTGAATAACGTTCTCTTGTATGGACAGATCACATTTCCTTTATCCATTCATTTGTTGATAGACCTTAGGTCATTACCACCTTTGGACTATTGTGAATGACACTGCATAGAACATGGGTGCGTGCATATCTCTTTGAGTCTCTGTTCTCAATTTTGAGGGAATTTGAGCGGAATTGTTGGATCATCTGGTAATTCTATCTTTAGCTTTTTGAGGAGCTGTCAAGCTGTTTTCCACAGCAGCTGCAGCATTTTCTATTCTTACCAACAGGGCCCAAGGGTTCCAGTTTCTCCAATTCCTCTCCAACACCTGCCATTTTTCTTTCTTCCTATTGTTGTTATTGGAGCCAACCTAGGGGATGTGAAGTGGTAGCTCATATGGTTTTGATTTGCAGTCCCCTAATGACTAGTTATGTTGAGTATCCTATTTTACTTTATTTTGTTTTGTTTTAAGTAGGCTTCATGCCCAATGTGGAGCCCAACATAGGGCTTGAACTCACAACTGTGAGATCAAGACCTGAGCTGAGATCAAGAGTCAGATGCCTAACCAACTGAGCCACCCAGGTGCCCCTACATTAAGTATCTAAGAGTGCTTTTTAGCCATTTATATATTTTATTTGGAGAAGTGTCTATGTAAGTTCTTTGCCTGTTGTTAGGTTATTTATCTTGTTACATTTTTAAAGTTCTCTATATATCCTAGACCTTAAACCCTTACCAGATATTTTACTTGCAAGTGTTTTCTCCTGTTTTATAGATTATCTTTTCACTTCCTTGACAACATCTTCTGATACACAACAGTTTTGAATTTTGAGTTAAGTTGAATTTTGAATCAAGTTTGATTTACTTATTTTTCTTTATTGCTCATACTTTCGATGCTATATCTAAACATCCACCACCAAATCCAAGAGCGTGAGTGTCCTCCCCTGACTCCATGTTTTCTTCTAAGAGTTTGTGTGGTTTCAGCTCTCACATTTAAGACGTGGATCCATTTTCCTAGGAGCCTCACTCTTAAGAGGCACTCGCTCTCAGGGTCATACACGAGAGAGCTGATATTTGACCGAGAGTTCCTTCTTCAATTTTTCACCATAGGTACCTCGTATGCCTTCTCCAGGGGAGCCAGGATAGGTGGCAGTGCTCCCATAGTTCACCTGAACGAGGTACAGTGAGGGAGGACAAGAGGAGAGAAATCTAATTAGATTGCCTTGGCTGATGGGTCTTGGGTGATAAACACATGAGACAGGCACCAGATCCCCATCCCCTATGGCCTCAAGTGTGGCATGAAAGCAACTAAGGAAGATTACAAGCCCAAGAGAAACTCTGATAATGGGGCAAAGCAGAAGACACCCAGGCACTGGGAACAAGTCAGCACTTGCTGGGATGAATGCGTGACCATGGCGGAGGACCCAGTGCAGCCCCAGAACCAGGCCATGGCCTTGGAGCCTACAGATCTTAGCCATGACTTGAGAACTTCATAGAGTGGGGGAGGTGATCAGACTCCAAACAGAGGAAGACAACCCTGAACTGACTGCAACTAGCCTCAGTTAACAGAGAGGAAGCTCTTGTGACCCAGGGGGATGGAAGCTGTCCATAGGAATTGTATTCTGCCATAGATGAATCAGGAAGGAACCATTGCAGGGTGACACTGACGCCATCCCCCCCCCAGATATGATCTCCAGATGTGAACAGAGCACATGGGAGTGGTAGGTTTTGCCTCCAATTTCCTCTCATGTTCTATGTCACTCATCTCCCCCAGGAAGGGAGCACTGCTCGCTAGCCTATATTTCCATTTTCAGGGAACTATACGCAAGCAAAACTTTTATGAAGAGGCAGAAACCTCTATGCTGGTGGTTTTCACCTGGGTGGGGGGGGGGTGATTTTTGTCCCTTGAGGGACACTTGACTGTGTATGCAGACATTGGTTGTCAAAACTGCAGAGGAGAGGCTATAGGCATCCGGTGGTTAGGGCCCCCGATGCTGCCAGACATCCTACAATGCATAGAGCCCCCCACCCCATGACAAAGTCCACCCTCCAGTGTCAGTAGGGCTGAGGTGGAGGATCCTGGGTGCACAGTGATCTGTGTCATGCTGCTGCCACAGACAGAATGTCTCACATCATCACCCTTCTGCAGCGGCACATCCTTAAGTCATAGAACACTGGGCTGGGAGATGTCAGGCTCAGGTGTCTCTGACTGGCTAGGAGCTTTAGCTGGACCACTCCAACCCCAGGCGAGATTCATTCTGCACCTCGTAAACCAGGCACCACGAGCCCTGCCTTCCTCTCAGATGCCCAAATAGGGCTAGAAGCTGTGAAATTCGCAAATGCACCTTTCTAATAGTCATCAGAAGTGCAAGGAGTTGATAGTTGAAAGAGTCGTGGAAAATTCTCAAAATTCTTCTAAGCACTCCAGGAAGAGACCAATTTTGCAGCTCAGACCAACTTTCTTCTAGGTATTTGTGTAATTTCAGGTGATTAACCCTAGCCGCCATGACACACCACCGAATGTTAGAGGTTTAAAGCCTTAACAGTTTATTTATTTTTTTAAAGACTTCGTTTATTTATTTGACAGAGAAATAGAAAGCACAAGGAGGCAGAGTAGCAGGCAGATGGAGAGAGAGAATCAGGCTGTCTGCTGAGCAGGGAGCCCAATGTGGGAGTGGATTCCAGGACCTGGAATCATGACCTGAGCTGAAGTCAGCTGCTTAACCAACTGAGCCCCCCAGGCGCCCCGCCTTAACAGTTTATATCTTGCTGATGCAAGTATCCAATGGGTTTGGGAGGCTCATTTGGATGATCCTTAATGAGTAGCAACTCGGAGACCCAGGTGTATGTCTTTCATTCCTTCCTTCCTCTTCTCCAACCCCAGAGGCTTGGCGTATTTTTGCTTCCAGTTTCATAGATGGGAAGGTTCAAGAGGGAGATTTTCTTGGAGGGCAGACCTACAGGTGGTGGATACCAACTCTTCTTGTTTTCCATTGGCCCAACCTCTGTCACATGACCCCACCTGACTGCAAAGGAGGCTGGAAAATGTAGTCCAACTCTGTGATGAGGACAAAAAAGGGGGGGAGGGTGTTGGTTTGGAGAGCACATAGTGGCTTCTTCACAACATCCTTTTTTTTTTTTTTTTTCACCAACACCAATATACGTAGATTCGGTCTGGATTGGGTTTTGAGTTGTGGAGCTTGGGAGTTTATCTTCCACAAGTGGCACGTGTTCCTCCTGAGGGTATTATACCTGCTCAACATCAAAGGATGACGTGCAGTCAACCCTAGAGCTTGTCTTGCCTGAGTGCAATTGTCTTCCTTCACGCAGTGAGGGTTTATGGAGTTCTTGCTGAGTGCCAGAAATCATCCTAGATGCTGTGGATATAGCTGTGAACAAAGAGACGGAAAGATCCCTATCCTGCTGGCATTTGCATTCCAGTTGGGCAAGACAGTGAATAAGCACAGCACGTCATAAACAAAGAAAGAGCAGACAGACAGACATGTCCCTCAGGGTGTTCTGCCTATGGACCTTAGCCTGCATTCGTTTTAAGAGGGTTTGGGCCAAAGGTCAGTGCTGAAATCTAGCTGAGCTGGGCCAGTCAGATTTTTCTCTCCTGGGAATCTGCAGTGGGGATTTGGAGACTGAAAGTTTCCACATGGTTTTGAGGGCAGAAATCGTTGGCAGGCTTAGTTTCTTCTGAGGCTCTCCACTTGGCAAGATGGCTACCCTCTTGCTTCGTCAAGTGGTCGTCTCTCCGTGCGTCTGCATGCCTGGTCCCCTTTTCTCTTCTTATAAGGGCACCAGGAATATTGGCATAGGGTCCTACGTTAACAGCCTTGTTTTAACCCAATTATCTTTTTAAAGATCTTATTTCCACATGCTAGGACAGCTGGAGGCAATGGGGGCTGGGACTTAAACATCTGAACTTTGGAGCAACACAGGTCAGCCCATCATACCCACCTAGATTTTCTGTCCTCCTACTCTGTGAAAACCCTCATCTCCTTCCACCAGCTCTTCTCACTTTTTCTTGAGCACCTTTAGTGCTTGTCTGTCCCTCTCCCTTGCAAAATCCCTCCTATTCGAAGCCTTCGGGACACAAAGAGGAACAAGACGTGGATGCTGCCTTCAAGGAGTTAGCATTGCAGCGGCCTTCTGACTATGGTAGGCTGAAGGTTTCTGGCAATAATTAATCTCTAGGGCATAAGCATGTATGGTCTGTGGCCACATCATCTAATAATTTGGTAATGGTCTCTCCAGAGGGACTGCTTCTCTTGATGAAGGGATGGATGACACAATAGCAGATAGGTTACAATAGCAAAAGTGGGAAAAGCCAAGTCTGGGAATAAGGAATTAGGAGATAAGTTATGATGCCTCCAGAAGATGGAATGTTCGACCATTATGAGTCGTTGCTATAAAAGACCATTCAGTGACATGGAAAGATATTCGTGATGTATTTTGAATGAAAAAAATCAGGCCATAATGCACTCTAGTGAGGATGATCCCATTTTTGAAGGGGAAATAGGTACATAGGAAAAGCACACAGAGAATGAACATTAAAATGGAAATACTGGGTATCTCCAGGTGGCAAGTGTGATGGTTCTCATTGTGTTCTTTTTACTTCACTTAGATCACATACGGTGCTTATCATGCCTGCCACAGGGAATCACTGAGTCGATGATAAGTCTTGCTGTTATTGTGACCCTCCATCAACTGAATGGAGTAAATATCAACTTCCTAGGTTTATTACAAGTAAAGAAGATCATAAAGCACCTGGTACACAGTAGGCTTTCAGTGGATTTTGTATTTATGTTTTGTTTTGTTTTTCCCTGAAGAAAAGGTGATCTATCACAGGGTTTAGGAATGAAGTTCCTTAGACACGTAGACATCGATTCAAATCTTGGGCAAGTTACATATGTCTTCTGGGCTACCCATCGTTTGAAGAGGGAGACAGTAGTAGTTCTATCATAAGATTATTGTCAGCATGAAAGATTGTGTGTATAAATCATGTAGCACATGGGAGGTCAAGCGTTAGCCTCTGTTTGCCACCATATTGTGGGAAAAGGATATGTATTAGGTTGGCAAACAGAACGGTACAATTTTAAACATAGGAAATGCATAGATCGTAAAGCATTCGATGTCGTCCCTTCATCTCTCTGCTGCACAGTAAGCAGAAATGCATTTGGTATAGAGCCCAGCTATTACCAGTTTCAGCAAAGAAAAGGAGGGTAGAATGAGCTTACAAGAGCCAGAAGCTGGTAGTGGGAGGGACAGAGGAAAGAAGCTTATGTGAACTAGAAGGAATCTAGTTCAGACCTTTTTTTTTCAGCAAAGCTTCAGGCTAGAGCAGAGAAGGTGTTGGGAGCATGAGTCTTATCCACTTTACGGGGATCATCTGCTTTTCATATCTACCAAATCCCCTGTGATCCCTGAAACAAAGCCAGCTCAATTAGCAGGCTGCTTTCATTTGATTGGTAAAGAAGTTACTTGCAAGCAAAATGTACAAATGGATAAAGATCTATCGTTAAAATGGGCATGATATATTATAGATACACACATATATTTATCTCTACACTATCATTCTTCCTCTTTCTTCTCTTTAACTGATCTCTTTATTTTGTCTAGCTTTGTTGAGGTGTAATTGCATATAGCATTGTGCATGTTTAAGATGTACAGTGTGTTAATTTGATACATTTGTATATTACAAAATGATTAGCGTAATAAGGTTAGTTCATACATCCATCATCTCACAGAGTTGACACTTTTCGTCTGTGTGTGTGTGCGCGCACGCGCATGTACATGCACATGCACATGGTGAGAATTTTAAGATCTATTCTCTTAGCAAATTGCCGGTATTTGATATCGTACTGTGAACTATCATCACCATGCTGTACAGAAGATCCTTAGAATTTATTCATCCAGTAACTGGAAGTTTGTACCCTGTGACCAACATTTTCCCATTTCCCTCACTGCTCCGTCCCTGGGAACTACTAATCCACTCTTCTTCTAGGAGTTAGGATTTGTTAGATTCCAGCTATAAATGATGTCATGTAGTATTTGTCTTTCTCTGTTTGATTTATTTCCCTTAGCATGATGCCTTCCAGTTTCATCCATGGTGTTGCAAATGTATATATCTTGGGATGTCAAGGAACTTTCCCCCTATCCTTTCCTATAGGAGTTGTAGGGTTTTGGGTTCTTATACTTAAATACTTAATCCATTTTGAGTTCTTTTTTTGTGAGTGGTATAAGATAGGGCTCTAGCTTCATTCTTTTGCATGTGAATATCCAGTTTTCCCAACACCATGCATTCAGGAGACTGTCTTTTCCCTATTGAGTATTCTTGGCTTGCCTGTCAAATATTAGTTGACCATATGTGCGTGAATTTATTTTGGGGCTCCCTATCCTGTTCCACTGGTTTCTTTGTCTTTTTTAATGCCACTGCCATATTATTCTGATAATTATGGCTTTGTAGGACAGTTTGAAATCTGGAAGTGTGATGCCTCCAGCTTTGTTCTTTCTCAAGATTTTTTTTTGGCTGTTCGGGGCCTTATGTGGCTCCATGGGAATGTTAGGGTTCTTTTTATTTTCCTATTTCTGTAGGGAAAAAATGCCATTGGAATTTTGATGGAGATTGCATTGAATCTGTACATGGGTTTAAGTAGTGTGGCTGCTTTAACGATATCACTCAGCCAGGAAGAGGGAAGGTTGCACTCAAACCTTCAGTCACTAGATGATCCCTAAGGGCAATTTCAGACTTAGGACTTTATAAATCTTGCTGTTGCATTCCTCTAGAATTCAGTGTTCCAAATTCACAGTGACTCTTTCCATCTCTTTTCTTGGAGTCTCTTGTAGAGGGTTCCTTTTGATTTCAGCCTGATGGGAAAACTTGGGGGATGAGAATATGGAGAGAACTCTGGACTTGTGTCCCCAAGTGTCAGAAAAGTCCAAGGACTTGCCTGGTCCAGGGCTTGAACCCAAGTTCCTTGTTTCCTAGCTGTAGCTTCTGTACTGTCCCTCGGGCCTCCGAAGGAAGTGAAGGCAGAGACCTACGCCAGCCACGTTTGACCCAGACAAGCCCAGGAGAGCTGCCGGTGGGGGACAGATTTCCCAAAATGAGGGCATTTATTATTTAAACATTGATTGTTCTGTTTAAACCATACAGATGGAAAAGTCTTTCCAGTTGTAAAAGTCATTTTTTAATGGCAGATCAAAGTCGGCTGACATTTGCTAGACTCTGAGTACTTGTGAATGCCAAAGAGGTGTGCGTCCAGCCAACTGGAGCTGCGTGGGGACGAACCAACTCAGGAGCGTGCTGAGCCCCACTTTCCCATCTGACAAATGGAAAGCACAAGTTTCATCAGTGTTCCGTATCAGTCAGTGCCTGGCCAGGAAAACAGAGACCACTGTAGGTCTTTAAACATGCCAAGAATTTAATATAAAGAGGGAATTACCCTGGTGATAGAAGAGTGTAGAAGCCAAACAGTCAGTGGTAACGAGCTCATAGATGAGCAACAGAAGTGAGATGCTAACATCTGAGTGACGGAGGAGTTAGGGCTGACTGGCCAGAATTCCATCCATGGCCCCGTCTACTGTGCAAGAATTGGAACCAAGATGGGAAGCTTGGTCAATGTATGTTGTAGCCCAGCTCAGATTGAAGGGAAGGAGAAGCAGGCTGCCTCTTGACACTTGCAGTGACATGCGCCCATAAGGAAGGAAAGAATTGGTGGCAGCCATTTTTGCAGAAGCTCTGACAATATATGTTTAGTATTATTAAATTGTCTCAATCAATTAGTATTTTTTGACACTTTTATCATTATAATGTGCTCCAGTTTATCTCTGATAACACTCTCTATCTGGAATTGTGCTTCCCTCTAATGTTAATACAACCATGCTAGCTTCTTTACTTTGACCTGTGTCTTTACATTTGTGGTCTATCTCTTACAACACAATAGAGTTGGTTCTTACTTTTTATCCAGTCAGATGATCTCTGTTTTATAAGTAGAATATTTAGCCCATTTATACTTGATGTAATCAATGTGGATTTGTCTACCATCTTATTTGTTTTCTATTTATCCTAGCTGTTTTTTTTACCCCCCCATTCCTGCATTCTTTTGCACAAACTGAGTATTTTTAGTATGCCATTTTAAGTTTCTTTAATGTATTTTTAGCACTTACAGTGAGGATCATAATATGCATCTTTAATTTACCTCACTGTCATCTGAATTAGTATTTGACTTAACAGCACGTACGCCGAATAAATTCTAATGTCCTACTTTTCATATGATTGTAAGAACCCTCCCTCCAGACACTTGTGTTTGTCCTTTATGCTATTATTATACTTTATTTTATGTTTATAAATATTATAAATCCCATAACATATAGTTACTATGTTTCACTATAAACAATTGTCTTTTAAAGAAATTACATATTTTTAAAAAGATTTTATTTATAAACAATGAATCTTGGAACACTGAGAAAAATAAAATAAATTTAAGAAAAAAGATTTTACTTATTAATTTTGGCCAAACAGAGAAAGTCCAATATCATATGGTTTTACTTAGTTGTGGAGCATAAGGAGTAACATGGAGGACAGTAGGAGAAGGAAAGGAAATGTGAACTGGGGTAAATCAGGGAGGGGGATGAAACATGAGAGACTTTGGACTCAGAAACAAACTGAGGGTCTTGGAAGGGAAGAGGGTCGGGGGATGAGTGAACCTGGTGGTGGGTAATGAGGGCATGAATTATATGAAACCCTGGGTGTGGGGCATAAACAATGAATCTTGGAACACTGAAAAAATAAAATAATGTAATAAAAAAGGATTTTATTTATTTGAGAGAAAGCATGAGAGAGAGAGAGAGAGAGAGAGAGAGAGAGAGCCAGCGAGCATGAGCAGGGAAAGAGGCAGAGGGAGGGAGAAGCAGACTCATTGCCAAGCATGCAGCTGGGAGCGTGATTTGGGGCTTGATCCCAGGACCCCAGGATCATGACCTAAGCCAAAGGCAGACACTTAACCGGCTGAGCCAGCCAGGCGCCCCAAGAAATTACATATTTTTAAAGTCATTTATATTTATCCATATATGTCCCATATCTGGCCCATTTCATCCTTTTTGTAGATCTAATTTTCTGTCTAAAGAACTTCCTTAACATTTCTTGTAGTCAGGATATCTGGTGATGAATTCTTTCAGTCTGCTTATCTTCCTTTGTCTTTCACTCATCTGCCTTGTTGAAGGATATTTTCAATGCATATAGCATTTTAAAGCAACTCCCTTTTTTTTTTTGCTCTTTAAAGAGGGCATTCCTTTCCTCTGCTTTTCATCTTTTTTTTTTTAATGAGAAACAAGCATTTATTCTTTCATTCTTCTTTGTGTGCCATACATCTTTTTCCTATGCTTGCTTTAAAGATTTTCTGTCTTTGTTTTTCATTTTAAGCAACTGGATGATTACAGAACTAGCTGTGTTTTTCTGGGTGGAAACCATACTGTTGAAAATATGAATAGTTTTCTCTTCCTTTAAAGAGAGCTGAGTTTTGCTTTGGCGAGGAGTTAATGTTGATCTCAGTGAGTGACCTGGTGATGCTCTGTGAGCCTGGGTACAGAGCAGCTCCACCTCCAAGGCTACGAGACTTCTACCTCTAAAGACATGACCTTCCTGGGGGTATCAAACCAAAGCTTGTGTTATTCAGCCTTCTGTTCCTTTCTTGGCCAGAACTCCAATGGCTCCTGGCCCTGAGTACTGTCTAGAGGTGCTCTGTAACTCGCCCTCCCGCTCCTCCCTGCCAGGAAGCTTCAGACTCTCGCCTTGCACATCCACCGTTAGTATCTCGCCCAGATGTAAGGGAACCTCCGCACAGATTTTCAGATATTTCTTGTTGGTGCAGCTTTCTTGTCTCTTACCGTCCTGTTCCGCAGATTCTAGCAGCATCACTACACCAGATGCCCGTCTCTGTTTTCTCTGCCCAGCAAGATCACTGCCTTTCTGCTTCAGCTGGGCTTCTCTTTGCTGGGGGTGGAAAACGGGGTGAATATGGAGGTGGTCCCAGCCTCAGAGCTCTTCGCTCCCTGTCTGAGCAGCAGCTTCCTACATTTGTTGATGAGGGACCATGAGTCGAGTATCAGTGACTCCACCATGGCAGGAATCAATAGTCTCACAGGGTTTGGGGAATAAATGGTAAAGTGCTTATGAAGTCTCGGACACCCAGTAAAAGATTAATAAATGCAGCTGGTGTTATTTTAATATTTTATTAACGTTTAACTCTATTTCTAGACTATATAGATTCTTTGAGTTAAAGACTGTCTTAATCATTTTGAAATCATTCATATCTAGCATGAGCCTGGCAGACGAGCCTACTGGCAAATGTTGTTCAAACTCAAGTCACCCAGACTGAGAAATGGGTTGGTCAAGCACTTTTTTTTTTTAAGGACTTTATTTATTTGACACAGGGAGAGAGCAAGAGAGAGGGCACAAGTAGGGGGAGAGGCAGGCAGAGGTAGAGGGAGAAGCAGGCTCCCCACGGAGCAGGGAGCCCAATGTGGGACTTGATCCCAGGACCCTGGGATCATGACCTGAGCCGAAGGCAGACACCTAACAGAATGAGCCACCTAGGTGCCTGGTCAAGCACTTCTTTAAGTATAAAGATAGAGTTCAGGAAGCAGAATTGTCAGGCAGCCCTTGGTTCTTATTTTGAACCCATTCTGGGGTTAAATCAAAATCAAGTACTTCAGTATCACCAGGACTCTTTCATTTACTTATTTCCCCGTTTGTGAATGTATTCGGTAACAGGTAACAGAGAGGCTCCGTCTGAGTGTCGAACCCTTGGACCAGGCTGGAGCAGAGAGATGGGAGAAGGCGGAAGTTATGACCCTGACAACTTCACGACGTGCCGCAGAGATAATGCCACAAGTATGCACACTGTACCTCAATGACGAACAAGCTCTGGTAAGTCTGCGATGCGATCAAAAGACTTTCGGAATTCCAGAAATGGGAGATAATGCCTGTATTTAGAAGAGATGGGTGAGGAATGGGAGGTAATTCCGGATAAGTTCCTGGTTGGATCCGGTTTTATTTTGGGTCTTGACTTTCACACCATCTCTAGACCACAAAAGGTTGGACTTCTGAGGTGGGACCAACAGGTAGAGCCCGGGAAGACTTCTCATACAGTGAAGGGAGTCACTTTGATGTTCTCATATATAATCATTTTTACCTGAAGGTCCTCAAAAAGAGGACAGCAAGACAGCTAGAGAAAGACAGCCCTGAAGAGGAAAAAGAAAATTTCAGGTGGCATCAATGTCTACTAAAGAATCTATAGGAATATGACACAGGCATTCAAATCTCAGATTCCCTGTTTGGGTGGTCCTGGCTTCCACTCATCAGTTTTTCTTTTTCCTGGGTGCCTATTTCAAAATAGGACCATGAATTTGAATGGGACAAGTCTGGTATTTGGACTGACCAGAAGCCATTTGTTGATTTCTTTTTGTTCCTACCTGGGGGCCTTTATATGGCCATATTCACCCTCACCGTGCATGAAGTCCAGATAAAGATCCCTTTCTCATTTCCCATGATGTGAATTCCGAACCATCTTCTTGGAACACCAGGTTGATTAGCTGTGAAGCCCTAGAACTTCTCACCTTGCTACTCGCTTTCATGTTTTGGCCTCTCTCAGGAGGGCTCTCCTTGGTCTCCTCTCTCTCATCTGATCTCCCTTCCTCTTAGAGCTCTGACCTGCATATTCTAATCACAGCACAATCCCTTCCAGATAAGTTGTTCCACTTCTCTCTGACCCCTTCCCATTTGGTCCCAGATTCTTAGGGGGGAATCTAGCTGTCTTCCTTCAGGGAGGCAAGAGAATACTTTGGTTAAAAATCAGGGGTTTCAGACTTAGGGCCTGGATTTGAATCTTGGCTCCAGAATTTTTGTAGATGAGTGATCTTGTCTGTTGTGTTCTACTCCTCTTGGCCTCAGTTTCTGCATCTGACAGGTGGGGAAATAAACTCTTACGGAGAGTGAATGGGATATTGAACACAAAACCCCATGTTCAGCATTAAACCATGGTTGTAGTTCTTCAAGAAACTCCTCCTTCCTTTTTCATCTTCAGTATGAAAATAACAAAGTTAGCTGCAACTTTTGTTTGGCTGGGTTTGGGGGATTTTTCACTAATGCCTGGAAAATCTAAACATGGTGTCCATGTTGGTCCACCCCTTATCCACATGAATAGCTTATTCCCGAATTTTTCTCATCAAAATTCCTGAAGACTTCACTCCCTTCCCTTAGGCCTGAGTCCCTGGCTGGTAGAAGTCAGAAAGAACCGCAAAAAACAACAAAATCCTTTTCCCGAATTGCTCAATGACATTCGATTATACCCAAGGCCGCAAGCAGTATTACGGACGCAGCCACAGAATATCGAATCTCTATCTAGGGGATGATGATTTACTCTCTGGGATTTTTCTGTCTTTGAGGAAATGGTTCCCTAAATCCACCACCCTCTAGATGAATTGCCAACAATTATCTGTATGGTAAGGAGTTGACATCCATTGGGGTCTGTTGTGTGCCAGTCACTGGACTAAAGCCCCTTGTGTAGATTCTCTTTGATTCCTTACTCGGGGCCCGTGAGGTTTCCCTTAGCCCCATTTTACAGATGAGAAAACTGAGTTCAGAAACTATAGCTCATTTGCCCAAAGGTGCATGCAGATACGTAGGCGGGGCCAGATTGAAACTCCGTTGTATTTACATCAACCAGCCTCTGCTGCCTCTTTGAAGAGCCCTTCCATCTATTTTCCACCTCCCACACCGTGATAGTTTTATTTTTTAAAGCTGTTTGTTTTCCTAGCCTCTTCCCCCCTCCCCTTCCCACCTTCTGCAGCCATTCTTTTATAGAGCATTCAATACATTCCGCCTTTGAAAGGGGAAACAAACCTAAAAGCTCCAGTGAAATGAAAATGCTAAGGCTTCTTCAAACTTAAGTAGCATTAGAAGCAATTACATTTGTGCAAATGTAGAAAGGTTTGCTGCTATTTCTGACTTCTCCATACCCCAAGGCAGAGTCGGGCTATTAACCATTTCAGGGCAGAGTTCAAGGTAGCCTGGACTCGGGCTTTATTGTTCGCATTCTCTTTCAAATATACGGGGGACACTTCTCAAAGTGAAACTGGCGTCTGTTTACTCAAATCAATTAATGTTTTTATTACAAAATTTTTTTGTGAGAACAGGGTTGCATGACAGCCCATTAGAAAAAAGACACAAATAAGACACACCTCCTACATCCCCGCAGATAGCGATGGCTTTTAGTTCTTTTTCCTTTCTTTTTCTTTCCTGGTGGCATCTGTTGGCCTCAACCCCCATCACTGTTTTCACAAACACAGACAAGTGTGTGGCTTATGAGAGGATGATGACAAATGAGGTGATGTGAGATGCACTGAAAAATGTATGAGGATGTAAATAATACTGCTTACAAAGAGGTAAAACATGCAAAGATACAGGCTGTTAAGTCTGAAGGAGAGAGAAACAAATTCTGCTCAGTGGACTCCTGAGGAATACTTTCTGGGTTCTCTGTTGCTGCAGGACAGGCACCCCCAAATTTAAGAGCTTAAAAAGACAGTGTATCCCTTTTGACAGTTTTACGATGTGAGCAGGGCTGGGCTGGGCTGGGCTGGGCAGCCCGGTTCTTGGGCTCTACCTGGCCTCTGCTGGGGTTGGGATGTCCAAGAGGCATGTAGAAAAGTAGCTGATGCTTCTCTGGGAATGCTTGGAAGAGCTGGGGTCCGCTGGGCCATGGCCCTGTCTCCCAACGTGAGTTCCTTGGGCTTGTGCATGGCATCGGGAGCTCAGGGTCATGGACTCCTTATTTAGTGCTGGCTTCGAAGAGGCTGAAGTCAGTGCTTTTGTAAGGTCTGGGTTCGGGAGTCCGAGGGCTTCCTATCCTGCATGTTTTATTGGTCCAACCAAGTCGCAAGGCTATCCCTGATTTGGTGGAGGAAAGCAGACTCTGTCTTTGGAGTGGCTGCCGAGCCCACAGAGGCAGGGAAGGATTCATGGGGACCACTGCGGGAGACTTGATGTCAGCTCTTATACTTCACTTCTCATTAATGGAATATTCCACAGCAATGAAAATGATGAGCCACAGCTAGGTGCAAGAGCTTGATAAATATTCCAAACATCACCATAGTGGAAAGAAGGCACACAAGAATGCATACCATAGGATTCATTTTTATGAAGTTGAAAAGCAAGCCAAGTAAACCGTATTGCTCATTGATGCAGAGATAGGTGGCAAAATGATTAAGAAAAACAGGAAAATGATTGTCATTAAAGTCAGATTAAGGATGCAGGTGTTCATAGGAAGGGACACTGAAGGCTTCTTGGTGCCGGTAATATACATTCTTGTTTTTTTTTTTTTTTTGCTTGGTGTGGGTTATGTTTGTGTGCATGTTTTTGTTTTTTTTTTTTTTTATTTTGTGTGCATGTTTGATTTCAATATATAATGCTTATTTTGTGTTTGTAGGTTATATTTCTAAAATGTAAAAAATTGTGAAAAGTTATATCTGGGCCAAATTAAAAATTGTCCTATGTACACTTGTGGACGGCTCAAAACTTTGATTTCTGTTTCTGATGAGACAGAAAAGTGGGGGTAGCCCTGCCTAACATCTCAGGTTCATCCGTGGGGAAGACAGCCTGTGATTTTTGGACAGGTGTTTCCTTCTCCAGGCTCTCAGTCAGTGCTGGCATATATTACAGTACATAATCCAGAGAAAAGCCTCAGAAGTAGGTATTACGCCCATTTTCCTGAAAAAGATACAGTGGCTGGTTAAATGCAGCTCCAAGGTCACACAACATTTGAACCTCATCTAGCTGACTCTAACTTCCTCCATAAAAAAGCCCTTGGCCCAGGGGTCCTGACTTCGGCAGATTTCCCCTATCCCCCACGCCGCAGCTGGTCGGACCCAGAATGGGCGGCACCAGCACAGAAGCGTAATTGTCCGGACCCCGTTCTCACCGGAGATGTGGCCCATCGCCACCGCCTGCAGATCTGGCTCCACGACAGGCCCTGGATAGAGGCCTCTCCCCTTGGCTTCTGGCTGTGGACAGGCAAAGTGCCCGTCTTGGCTGTGCCAGGTTGTAATAAAGCCGCCTGGCACCCAGGATCCACCAATGAAGGGAGCACAAGGGCAGTGGAAAGAAGCGGCCTCCACATTCCGGGAAGCACATGGTGTTTATTCTGAGGCCTCCCATCACCCACCCCCTGGAAGCCACAGCTGCCTACGAGGGCTGAGCCTGGAGAGCCTCCAGATTAAATAATAGTGTAATAAGGAGCACGTCTCTGTTTTGGTTTTTACCGATTATGCCGTTTCAAAGGGACAAGAGCAAAGTCTCCTAAGGCCCTTATTGGGGTCTACTGAACCATGACCTAATTAAATCTATTGGAGAAAAGTCTCTTGTTAAAAAAAAAGGGGGGGGGTCTGCATTGTTTCTTCTAAGAAATTATTTAGCCTTATGATGACACATATTTTTATGGGTAGTAGAAAAGCACAGGCTGAACACTGTGTTATAGCCATTAGTGCCTCCACGGGGGTGGAGAGCCGAGGGGATGTTATCGGTCAGGACAATGCTTACATTGTCAAAACTTTTCACATCAGTTATTCTCTTCCAACTGCTCTGTGAGGCGAATGGGTCAGATATCATTAGATTCATTTTAAAGATGAACGTAAGAGTTAAAAGACGTTGTCTGCTAAAACTCAAGTTTCGAGACTGGATTATGTTCCCTTTTTTCACATTCATAACTGAGAAAGAAATTTTGAGGAATGATGATTATGTTAAAACTAATCCAAGTACCACTGACACTAATATTAAGGTGAAAAAGAAGGACCATAGCAAAGGGATGAAGGGAGCGAAGGAGAAAGAGGGGACAGGGAGGGAGAGGGGGAAGGCAGGGAGAAGGGGAGGAGGGAGAGAAGGAAGGGGAGGAGGGAGAGGAGAGAGAAGAGAAGGAGAATAAGTCATAATGATGTGCCTTGAGCACCCACTATGCACAATGTATTGCATGGAGGTCTTACCTCCTCCTCCCTTAGAGGAATTGCCGCTCCCCTGCCCCACAAGCGGCCGCCATGTCTTTACTAGGTGATCATAGGTTGAATAGTTGGCCTAGGTTGGTCCCATCTGAGATGAATCATTGAGACTATCTCTGAGCCTTTCACCCAAATTTTACTGTGTGGTGGAAGACACTAGAAGCACAGAGGGGGTAGACTACTTGCTCAGAGGCACATGACGGCTAGCACTGCAGAGCTGAGACAAGGATCAAGGTCTCTAGGTCTAGCCTGAGATCTTTTCCCCCACTAAAGGTGGCCGAGGACATCTATGGGTGTTTGTGCTTACATCCCTATTATTTGGCCACTCAATTCAAGACTCCTTTGGCTGCAGGTGAAAAAAAAATCCTATTCAAAGTCCTGTACAATTACAAAAACTAGATTTGTTTCTCATATAAGCTAGGAAGTCCATTCAAGGGATTAAATTGGCTTTAGCCGTGACGGTATTCAGAGGTATAAGACACCTCATCAGAACCTATCCTTCTCCCTCCTCCAGCTCTGTTTCCTCTTAGTTGGCTTCGTTCTGAAACACTTTCTCTACTCTGACCAAGATGGCTGTACATAAGCTCCCGCTGTGTATCTTTCCAATGTGTCAATTCTAGCAGGACAAGGAAAGCCACTGACTATCCCAGCCAGTCTCCTAGGAAGGGCTCTCATTGGCTGATCTGCATCCACGCCCATTCCTGAGCATCACCCGCCAGCAGGAAGGAATGCTTTGGCCACAACTAGGTAATGGGCCCACGTTTACGATATGGTCTAAAAATAGGAAAGGGGGTCAGAGTTCACAGGAAAGACTGTTGTTTTGTTATGCAAAGAATGGAAGAAGGAACTGAGGGGCGGATAAAAGCTATAGACATCCAATATGGATGAGTGTGATTAGTCCTGTCATGTCACCTGTCACTGTACAACATTGTCTAGAATCCTCCAGAATTGGGTCAGCAGGCCTGGTGGGGGATTTTAGGAATTAGGCAGCTCTAGAGGTTTTGAAATGGACTAGTTCCTGTTCCTCATTTTACATCTGAAAAGTTAAGTGACTTGCCCCAGGCACCCATCTATTGAGAAAGAGGCAAGCTTGCTCCTTGAACCCAGGCTGGGACACTGAGTTGGCCTTGAACCCTGACATCTTCCTTCCCAGGACTGCCTTGACTGTTCGAGCAACCCAACATCTGCTAGGCTCCAGGCTTCTCACCATTTCCCAACAGGACTTCTGGCATTGCCCTGACCAAAGAGGATGTTGCAGACACTGGGAAGAGATGATATCAGAAATCCAAATCCAAAACAGGCATTCCCACATCCCCATTAGCCAACATGCGAGCATATTCTAGAGCATTTTTTCTGCATTTATAGATATGTCATTGTTGCCAACTGGGCCTATTAAATAAAATGGAGAAGTAAGGAAAGAGTCAGACATAGTGTTGATGCGATTGTTCTTATCAAGGTAAAAGGAAGGGAAGTCACCCTAATGTGTTACCAAGTGAGATCTTGAACTATTTTCAAAAGATCTTGTTTTTGAGTACATTTTTTTTATTATTAACATATGTATTATTTTTTCAGGGTTACAGGTTTTTTTTTTTAAATCACCCGTTCTTGAGGTGCCTTGGTGGCTCAGTCGTTAAACATCTGCCTTCGGCTGAGGTCGTGATCCCAGTGTCCTGGGATCAAGCCCCACATTGGGTTTCATGCTCCAAAGGAAGCCTGCTTCTCCCTCTCCCACTCCCCCTGCTTGTGTTTCCTCTCTCACTGTGTTTCTCTCTGTCAAATAAGTAAATAAAATCTTTAAAAGTCAATCAGTCAATCAATCATCTGTTCCTTGCTTTTCACAGGTATGCACAGGCCTGTGTAGAGAACAATCTGTTACACAGGACAGGGCTCAGCGGAGGGTGGCCCCTGGGCCCAGTCCAGGCCACCACCTTATTATAAAGTCGCACTGGAACAGAGTGCGCCCATGTGTCACTGCTGTGTGGACATGCTGTGGTTCAGCAGGGATGGAGGTGAGCAGTTGTATCAGAGACCTCATGGCCAGCAAAACCTGAGGCATTCTTTGGCCCCTCCTGGAAAACTTTTCTGACTGCTAGGTTAGAAGAGTAGATGTTCAGAGCAAATCATAATTTTAGCATTCATTTCACTTAGAAGTCTCTTTCTGGGGGTCCGTGGGCAGAGTTTGACCGGCATGGGATGTTTGCGGGCCAGTGTGTTATTTAATTCTCTTTTAGTTGGACCAGTTTTTAAACCTAGGAGGAGGACGTTTTAAACTACAGAGTTTTAGCCTTTCTTAGATGATTCCAAGGTCTGGGGACCAGAAACCATCCATATGTAGCAACTATTGGCAGGAGATGAGCTGTGGGTTCTCTTTCTTTGACGAGGAATAGTTGGTGTTTTTTTTCCAGTCTGTCTCTCTCTCCCACCTCATCACTGAGGCTGAATATCTGTTGTCATGAATCCTTGTACTGTGCTCTCAAAGTCCAGAGAAATCCATCCATGGTGATATCCCTATATAAAGCGGTAAAATAAAATAGCACCTCAAATCATTGCATGTGTAGATGACTCTTGAAGAACTTGGATTTGAACTTCACAAGTCCTCTTGCATGCAGGTTTTCTTTCAGTAAATACAGTGCAGTAACATCAATGTATTTTCTATTCCTTATGTTTTCTTAATTACATTTTCTTTTCTCTAGCTTACTTGATGGTAAGAATATAATATATAAAAAATGTGACATACATAACATGCACTAATTGACTACTCTTTGTGTTCTTCGGAAGGCTTCTGGTCAACAGTAGGCTATCAGTAGTTAAGTTTTTGGGAAACTGAAAGTTCTACATGGATTTCTGACTTCATGGGAGGTTCAGCCCTTTTCATTTACTACATTTGAGGAATTTAAGTTTGTGGCCCAGCAATCAAGTGTAGTATTCTCATGGTTGAGGTGGGGAAACTGAGGCTCAAATCAGAAAAGAGAATTGTTCAGGATCCACTACCACACAATCAGATAGTGATAGACACGGACCACACCCAGGGTTACTGACTCTTGCTTCCCGGTTACTTCATTATTTGGCGCTATGGGCTGTCATCCAGGCCTCCTTAATCATATCAAAATCAGGGCCAGCTTTTTTTTTTTTTTTAAGATTTTATTTATTTATTTGAGAGAGGGAGAGGGAGAGTGCACACAAGCCAAGCAGGGGAGAGCAGAGGGAGAGGGAGAAGCAGACTCCCTGCAGAGGAGGGAGCCCCACGTTGGGCTGGATCCCAGGACCCCGGGATCATAACCTGAGCCCAAGGCAGACGTTTAACCCACTGAGTCTCCCAGGCACCCCAGGGCCAGCTTAGGTAACAGATGTTTTGTAACCTCCCTTTAACCATACTGAAATGAAAATCACAGATCACAAAACCTACATACGTAAGTTAAGGATAATATAACCTACCAACACATTATTCACACACACACACACACACACACACACACACACACACACACACACACATATATAAGGTTAGGTTCTGGGCTCAGCTAATTATTAACAGGTTTTTCACCTACGTGAATGCTGTCTAGTGGTACATTGGAGAGGCCTATGGGAAACAGGGCCATTTTTCATACAGTAAGATTGTCCTGTTTATTATAGGACATCTCACATCCCCAACCCTTGCCTGCTAAATACCAGTAGCACCCCCATCACCGAGATAAAGAATGCCCCCTCAAATTTCTGATACCCACTTAAGGGGTGATACCACTGTCCTTGCAAACCGCTGCTCTAGACCTTTCCCTGCTGCATTCTGGACTGTTTGGATGAATCTGGGCAGCTGGAGAGATAACCCAAAGGACCATGGGATATTTTTGAGCCACTGGAAGTGATGCCTAATGACCCCAGTCCCTGGGAATTTGCCCAGCTTGCTTAATAGGGAGCATCCTGCAGTGATTACTTGGGAGTGGACTCAGAGGAAACTCTGTAAGACCTGGGAGTAATATTCCACATGCCCACATATGTCCTCCCAAGCAAAAGCAAACCTCCCAATGGACACCAGTCATTAGGGAATAGAGGGTTTGTCCCAAAATGTTGAGCATGCTGAGAAGAGATGACTCCAGAGGGGGTACAGGGCCCAAGAAATAGGTCCTAGAGATCAGACCAGGCCCTGCCCCTTGCAGCAAGGGAGAAGAGCTGGGGCCGGTGGTCATTGTTATGCAAATGAGATGCAAGGAAAAAAATCCCGAACTCTGAGCACTCCCTTGAACAGTGGCTGAAGAGAGTCCTCAAAGATGTTTTTACCACATGTGCAAGAAATTAAAATTAGGCTTAAGCTATCTGAAGAGCCACTTTGACATTGCCATATGGCGGGAGCAAAGCTGCTTTTTGGATTTAGCAAACATCTTAAACTATTTTTCAAATGATTTAGGTTCAGCAAGACCCAAAATGTATTTTTTTTCTTCCAAGTACCTTTCCCCCCACTCATTTTAAACCCTAGGGTATTTTGAAGGGAATTCAAGCCACATGTTTCTGATTCATTTACACTTAACTCATCAACATGTTGTTTTGCAAGAGTCATTTGATGTCCAAAAAGACCTTTTGAAATATATATTAAATGTACGTATACACACACATTTATATTTACACACACACACACACACACACACACACTTAACAATTTTTTCCCTAAAGATCAGGGAGCTATGTTTTGCTTAGAATTAACCATCTCTAAGCACTAAAGAAACATGTCAGACAAGAAAGAAGCATCCTTCAAGTTCTTGACGTGGCCAAAAAAATTCCCACTTCCCAGCCAAAGGTTTGCGTGCTAAGTAGCCCCGTCCAAGAGACGGAGGAGGAGGACCTTGGAGCCGAAGGAGTATGACCAAAAGGTGCAGAGTGCCTCCTTGAGGACAGGAGGCTGGGCACAGTGTGACCCCTGCCTGCTTTGCACATAGGCGCTAATCAAGGACTTAGAACTGTGTTTCCATGTAAGTCGATCTTGTTTGTGCTGTAGGTTGCTTTGAAACCTCTCTCAATGGATAGATGATTGACAAAAAGATGATAGATGATGATAGATAGATAGATAGATAGATAGATAGATAGATAGATAGATAGATAGCTGGATAATAGATACACTTGTATAGGCATATGAATGTGTATATATATATATGGATATATGTATGTGTAGTATATGAAGTTAAGTATAAAAGTACGTATTTTATATCTATGTCTATATCTAGCTATATATAAGCTAAGAAGAGAAAGAGCTCCAAGGAAGTCCGTGTGGAAATCATTATTGCTTCTGGGTTAATCATGTGTGAGCTATTAATCTGTCAGAGCTGCCTTTCTGTACACCATGATAAGCAGATTTGTGTCCTCTGAAAGGCCCTTTCTGCCTCTTGCACCCAGGGCAGACATCATTAATCGAGGTCTGAGCTCTTTCCTGGGGAGTCTGGACTTTTTAAAGATAATTCTCTAGGGCGCACCTGGGTGGCTCAGTTGGTTAAGTGGCTGCCTTCAGCTCAGGTCATGATCCCAGGGTCCTGGGATTGAGCCCCACATTGGGCTCCCTCTCCCTCTGCCTGGTGCCCTGCCTACTTGTACTCTCTATCTCTTTGTCAAATAAATAAAACCTTTAAAAAACTAAAATAAAAATGAGATAATTCTCCAGGAAGCCTCCACTGAAGAGGTGGAGTCAGTCCAAAGAAGTGACCTCTTTTTTGGTCATCCCTGCGAGATCATGAAGAAGCAGTAAGGGTTATCTCTGATTTATGATGAGAAAGCAGAACACACTAGCTCATTTGCTCAGGGGCAGGCAGCTGGTAAAGGGAAGAGGGAAGATTTGAACCCAGGTTTGAAAGACCTGTGAGTATTCCTTGATGTTTTTCAAATGTTCTCACCATTATTACCATCTGTATTACCACCATCATCAAGCACAAAGACCCTTCTTAAAAAAAAGTCTTGGAAAACTTCACTGGGAACATTGATATCAAAAGTAGGTAAAATTAACTTTTTTCACGGTTTAAATTTAAGACCTTCAGGATGTTAATATATACTAAACATAAAATCAGGTGCCTGGGGAAAGAAGACTGTTGTGATCACAAAAATGTGAAATCAGGTATTATCTACAATATTCGAGTCCTGCACAACTTCACTCAACTTCCAGCTGTGTGGTTCTTAGTCACTACCACATCGTGACCCTACAGTTCAAGAGACATTTATAGAGAGGATCCTTTAGGATCTCAAGATACTGTCTAGTCAGCTTGCTTAGATCCTTAAGAGGACAATAAGAAATTTATGTTTTAGGTTGTATCCCTAAAACATGCAGTAACAATTCCTTATTGTGCATCCAAGCCAGCAAAGTTTTCCTTAATTTACTGCCAGAGCAATAAACACCCATAATAAAATGTTATCCCAACATAATATGTTCCACATTCAATTTTTATTGTAACTCAGTGCGTTAAGGCAAAGCCTAGTCACAAAGGTATCTCTCCCCCAAGACAAAAAGAAAAGACTCCAAACCAACAAAACGAAGGGAACACAGATGAGCTAAAACTGCCGCTCATCATCAGGATACATTTGATCCAAGTAATACACCAACGAAGAAATATAACATGGTTCTTATCCTTAAAAGCACCACATCCACTTTCTGCAGAGCGAGTGTACGTGTGTCTTGCACACTTGAGGCACTGTGCCGAAGTGTGGATGGATTTAATTTGACAAGAGGATGACCAGGTGTTAAGATGGAGAGACAGAGAGACAAGAAAACATTATTACAACCTCTGAGATGCCCCATGACCTGGCATTTCCAATTTAAGTCTCCTTCTCTTCCCTTGCCTCTCCTCCCACCTGATTCACAGCTTCAGCCTATGGGCCAGAGCCAACAGAGAGAAATTCGACAGTACCAGTGGAGCTCCAAGCCTTTGCCTGGGCTGTGCTGCCTGCTGACTGTCTTCTTGTAGATGCTGAAATCCAACCCATCCTTCTATCCATTAAGAACCAGTTCACAAGCATCAAGCCCAACAAGCTTCCCCTAGTCTCGCAGACCAGACTTAATCACCCTGACTTTCTCCTAAGTAGTGTTACCGTAACGACTAGTATCACTCTTATTAATCATGGCCTTGGGTGCTATGCTTGTGTCAGATCCTGTGCTGAGTACTCTATACACATTATCTCCTTTAATCTCCACAACGATCCATTGATATTTTTTCCCATTTCCTCACTCCTCCTTCTCCTCTTCCCCTTGCTCCTTCTTTCCCTTTTCCCTCTTCCATCTTCTCCCCCTCCTTCATTATCATCATTATCACCATCACCATCATCATAATTTTCTTCCCATCTTCCTCCTCTTCCTCTTCCTCCTCCTTTACCATTATTATTCCCGTTTTGTAGGCAAGAAAACTGAGGTCTAGAGAGGTTTAACAACCTATTTAAGCTCACACATCAACTAAGTGAATGAATCGGACTTTGAATGCTAGTCTGTTGTCTTGAAACCCCATCTGTCAGCCGCTCTGGCCACTATTCTGCTCCATAGCCCCTCTGCCCTCCACCCTTTAGCCATGCTTCATAACTAATAGTACGCCTGCCACCTCTTCGACCAGCCTATTGGATATTCATGGGCAGTGACTGTGTAATATTTACCCCTAAATCTGTCTTGAGTGGTCTGCCTGGCACACAGTAGGCTTTGGTAAATATTGACACTTACTTTAAACTTGTTTGAATGGGAAAAGCCTTTGCATGGTTGAAAAAAAATCACATAGTGAAAAGGGGACTAGAATGGAAAGCCACTCAACCCTGGCACCCAACGCCCTCTCCCCCAGTTCCCCTCTCTTCTGTGCCAATCTGTTACATTGGTTTCTTACATGTCCTTCTAGAAATATTTTATGCACATACAAGGAAAAATGCAAATACATTCTCTGTCCTCCTTTTAAAATATAAATGGTAGTGCAGTATAAATACTGTCCTATGCTTTTAGGTTCGCTGTGTGTTGCTGTAATTAATTAACAGCTATTCAACTTACTGAAAAGGTATCTTAAAAAGCCAAAACGAAAAACTTACTCCCTTTCCTTCTATACTCCGCATAAAAATTTTTTGAGATTTGTCTCCAGTTGGAAGGAAGAGAATAATCTCCTCCTGCCAGCATCTCTGTGTGTTCATTTCCCTTCCTCCCAATTCAACAGAAGGCCCTGTGGGGCAAGCCTAGGGTCTCATTTCCCACTGCCTTCTACTGGACTACTTGGTGTCCAACAGATCTGGCTAAACCCCAGGGAGAGGAGCTGAGGTCCAGGCTCCAGCGTTCTGAACATAGGCCGACCACACTAAGCCATGATGTTTACACATTTCAGCAGGAGGTCTGGGTGGGGGGCAATAGATTTGGGAGTTTGAAACCACACAGAGGCTCTTGGTGAATATCTGATGGTTTTCGGGTCTTTGGATGGAATCCTAGCACTTCCCCTTCTTTAGTCTTGTAATGTCTCTCTGGTTTTATCTTTGACCGGCAGTCTCGTGTCTGCTTTCTGTTCCGGTCATGTGAAAGCCAGAGGGTCTTGAAGCAAATGGGTAGCTTTCTGTCCACCCCCTCTCCCCCATCAGATGGTGCCGTCAACACCTCTTGGGTTGGAGGAAGGGGTAGGCAAAGCGCCATCATTTTTGGCTTCTAGCAGGACATTCCTCTCTCTTGTTCCCACAGTGGCTTCCCACAATCCTCTGAATTTAGTGGGGCTGGAAGGAAGGGTGGGCTTTAGGTGGCTGAGGTCCACAGGGCCCACGCCAGCAGGCTGCTGCTTTTCTACAAAGGCGAGCCCCTCCCTGGGCGTGCCTTCACGCTAGGCTTCTCTCCCTTCTCCAAACCTCTGTTCTGTTTCTCCTCCCATTTTTATACCTTATGCCCCTGGTCTACCACCCAAGGTGCCTGGCAGTCTCTGGCTCAGAGCTCCTTTTTTTCAACTCCTTCTACCTCCCAAGTCCAGCTGTTTTGCCCACACGAAACACTCATTTTACCATCAGCCACCTACACGAGGTTACGTTTTCCGGTGCAATTTCCTTTAAATAATCCCTTTCTCCCCCAAGCGATCCTCATGACTGGAGTTTACACCTCTTTTCCCACCCCTTTTGCCCTGGTCCCTGTCGGCGTCATTCCCCATCTCCCCTCCCCACAATGACCCGCCTTTTCCAGGGAGATTTCCAATCTGTAATTGTTTGGGAGAGCTGATGTCGGAGCGAGGAGCTTCTGTTAAGTAGGCTTCAGAGGCCCAGACATTTTTATATGAATTCAGATGGCTGGAACACCCAGCCACGAACAGTTTTATGTACTCTTGGCATAGACTTCTTTGCCAACTAAGCTTCAAGACGTTTATAGGTTTGGTCGAGTTACACGGCAAGTCTTGGAAGGATTTCTCCGAGTTATGTAATCATTGGAAGAATAAAAGGGGTAGTGGTGGTGGTGGTGGTGGTGTGTGTGCTTTCCCTGATGCTGTGCTTTTCTTCTTTAAGAAAAAACACACAAAACACAAAACCTTCATACAAAGGAATGTGTGAAAGGCACAAATATAGAAGCTTCAGGGCCTCTGGTTGATGAGGAAGGGGTAAAAGGGCCAAAATGTGTTCTGGGCAATTGTCTCCGTTCAAGCGCTAACAAGATGGAACGAGCCTTCCAATTCCCCGGGGATCCTGGCAGAGCAGAGTGCTAGATCTTTCCTTCTCCTGAATCTCTCCATCACATGCATCCCCATAGTTAACCGCGAGTTCACTGTGTCCTGATTTGTGCAACAGCTGCCTTTCCTGCAGACACGAAAGGGCCATGAGGGCAAGGCTCTTCCCCTGGTGTGGCAGGGTCCTCTTTCAGGCTAGCAGAGTAGTGGGCACGCTGGTGGAGAGGTAGGAGTTCAAGAAATACCTGTTACTGAAGGAACAGATCTGGGTTCATACCCACGTGCCCAGCATTTAGTGTGATTGGCACGTGAGAGGAGCCCGACAGGTATTTGTGAAATGAATGGATGGAGAAAGGCTTATTTGAGGGAAAACTGCTCCTTTGTCTCTTGAGGGGTTTTGGATTATCTCTGGGACCCCGTCAACACTGTCTAGTGGGAATTCTGAAGTCTGTTGTATTTTTCGGTCCGCAAGTGCTCTCCCCAGCCTTCACTGGGCTGCTTGGGATCTGTCTCCTCCTGCATGTTCCGAGATTGGCTGCAGATCTGGCCAGAGCTGATACACACAACAGGAGGTGTGCCCTCTCTGGGTTTCTCATTTCTTGGGTTGGTGCAGATCAAGATTGCTCTCAGGCTGGAAGTGATGTGAACTAGAAGTTCACCCCTGGCAGTCGTTTTCTTCCCTTGCTACTGGGTCACCATCCAGTGCCTTCAGGTAATTATTTTTTTAAAAAATATTTTGTTTAGAACCCTAAACAAAATTGTTTATCTGCCCAAGGGTAGAAGGATATGTCCATCTAGCTGTCTGTCTTTGTAGCTATCTAATAAGCATTGTTGGTTGGAAACTATCCAACCCAATCTAGCAGGTCTAAGCAGAACATATGTTTGTTAAAAGGTACTAGGTGACTCACAGCATCTCCAGGAGGCTTGTAGAGTCAGACCACTTCTGCCCTCACAAAACAATGGATTTTATGCAAGCCTGCTTTTTCTCTGTTAGGAGTATCCAGTTGGTGGACCCTAGCCAAATACCTAGCAGCAAGGGAGGCTGGAAGAATGAGGCTAGCTTATATCTTCATGGGTGGCTTATGATGTGGGAAATTCTCTAAAGAGAGGAAAGTTTTTCAAATGATGCCAGGTGGCAGAAACCATGAGAAAAAAAATATTACAGTAACAGTTAATTTTTCTTCATATCCATATTAGCGTTCTTCATCTATCCATCCACATAGTTTTCCATCTTTTGGGGACAGAAACTCTTATTCACAATTCACCCTCAGTATTTAATCCAGAGCCATCTTGTAGTCACCATAATAATGATAAAAATGCACATTTGCACAGTGATTTATAGCCACGAAGATGCTTTTTACAACTACCTATTACTACATACTACTCATCACGAAGCCACTGAGGGAAGGTTGTATTGTCTCCTTTGTACACATCAGAGAATTGCTGTCCAGAGAATTAGAGGGAAGTGTCACAGGACACAAAAGTACATATGGGAGTGGAACTAAGCATTCGTCTGGAATATTCAGCTGATAAGTACTGAGATTTTCCTGATAGTAGTTTGGAAGTACTGGGTTTTACTGCTGTATCAGGCTCAGCTAAAGATTCACGATGGTTATCAGAATACAACTTTATTCTTCACTCATTTCAGTGACCAGTGTGACACATTTCCCATTTCCCTTGGGACTTAAGAATTTTCCCCTTGCTGAGACCCACACAAGCCAGGATGTTGGTCATCCTGCTCATTTAGTGATGACGTAGATCAGGCACGCCTCCACTATTTTGTAGGCATGCCCTCTGGAAAGCATGGCCTCTGAGATCAGGAAAGGGGAAAAAAGGACCAGAGAGGCACGTGGGCTATGTTTACAACTATGTTTAGTTGTAGAAATGGCTCATGTGCCACGTTCACTTTCCATTGGCTAAAATGCAGACACGTGACTCCAACCTAGCTGCAAGGTATACTGGGAAATGTAGTTTTCCTGTGTGCACAGGAAGTATGTTTCCTAATATATAGTGTGTTACATTCCATCTCTCTGCACTGTTCCCTCTCTTGCTGTTTCCTACAGGGTCTAATATGGTCTCCTGTAATCTGGTGGGCTAGAATGTGCAAGCATACACAGGAGACATTGTGATGTGCAATATGAGTATTGCAAAAAAATAAGTCAAATGAATTTTTAGTTTCCTAGTGCCTATAAAAATCATGTTTACACTACACTGTAGTGTGTTAAGTGTGCCCTAGCATTGTGTCTAACAAACAACACACACACCTTAATTAAAAAGTATTCTATTGCTAAAGAATGCTAACCATCATCTTGGCTTTTAGGAAGTCACTGATCACTGATCACAGATCACCATCACAAATATAATAACAGTGAAACAGTTTGAAATATTGTGAGAATTACCAAAGTGTGACACAGAGACATGAAGTGAGCAAATAGTGTTGGAAAATGGTGCCAATAGACTCCCTTGATGCAGGGTTGACATGAAGCTTCAGTTTGTAAAAACCAAAACAGAACCATGGTATTTGTGCAGGGCAGTAAAATGAAATATCCCTGTCATTTTTGAACATAACTTTTATTGTGTTTCATTCTCTTTAATAATTCAGTAGTTTGTGTTATTATGGGAAATAGAAAAATACAGAAAAGAAAAGAAAATTTAAAAAATAAAATCACCTCAATCTCATAATTACCAAAATATAATATTAACTTTTTTGTATCTGTTTTATATATTTTTAAAGGATTTTATTTATTTATTTGAGAGAGAGAGTGAGTGAGAGAGAGCATGAGAGGGGAGAAGGTCAGAAGGAGAAGCAGACTCCCTGTGGAGCTGGGAGCCCGATGTGGGGCTCGATCCCGGGACACCAGGATCATGACCTGAACTGAAGGCAGTGGCTTAACCAACTGAGTCACCCAGGCGCCCCTGTTTTATATTTTTAAATGTATGTAGCCATAATGTTTTCCACAAAAGTTTGTATTTATAATTTTATATCCTGATTTGTCACCACCTACAAAATTTTTGGAATATCTTTCCATACTGTTTGTATCTATATTTATATCTATCTATATCTATATCTATATCTTTAGATCATGGAATAGTGTATTTTCTTATGGATGTATTTTAACTTACTAAGGGAATCTCATCTTGAGGGGCACTTTAGTTAAGTGGACAGGCGCTGGATCTAGGTTACCAGGGTCCACATGCTAGCTCTAATCCCATTCTTATACTTGTGAAGGAAATCTATCCTCTGGACCCCACCTTGAGAGGAGCCTATGCTGGTCTTTCCCCCCAACCCCCACCATCCCCTACCATGGGCTGAGACGTACTTTTGTAGAAACCATGTCCCCTCCAGACCACACTCCCATTCCTGCGGCCTCAGAATTTTGTACCCTTGTGATCCGAATCTGCTTCTAGGGCCGGAGCTGGTTTTTATCTGGGCCTGGCCTCCTGAGGAGCAACTATGGTCCCGGTGTGTGTATTCCTTGATCTGAGTGATGTCAGTGACCACTGTTTAAGATGGAGGGCTCTTGGATCAAGCTTGGCTGGGCTCACCGGGCTGTCCACACATGTCTGCAGATGGCCCCTCGCAGCGTGGGACAGAGCCAGGGGTGAGAAGAGGAAGGGAGTAGGAGGCTGACTGTGGGCTGATTCACCCCGGCCACCACATGCGGGCACAGAACTCCCAGGAGTCTAACGATTCAGCATTCAGCCCTGGCCTTGAGGCCAGAAAACACAGAACTTGATAGTTGCCTAACCAGATCTATCACTTTTCAAATGGTCTGCAGGCTTCTGGTTTTCTCTCTCGTCCTGGGTTGGCAGACGTTGACCATGACCTTTCCTGGCTCCGTGCTCACAAGCTGTACAACTTTGGGTCGTTTCTTATCCTCTCTGTGCCTCAGTTTTATTACCTCTAAAGTGGGCCCAATAATACCACCAACCTCACAGGGTTGTCGTGGGGATGAAATGAGCTAATAACAAGCAAGGTGCCGAGTGTAGGGCCTGGGCACGTGGGAAACACTAAATATTTAACACCATAACTGTTATGGTTGTGATTATTACCAAGGCCATGTTGTTAAATATTAGGTTGTTCCTGGTCTTTGCTAACCTGAACAGTAATTCATTGAGCACCTTTTAAACCCACAGATCGGTATACATCCATAATTATTTCTTTAGGGCAAAAAAAAAAAAAAAAAAGAAAGAAAGAAAGAAAAAGAAAAAAGCCAAGCGCTAGACAGGAAATTTTAAGGTCAAAGAGGGTGCACATTTTAAAGTCTTTTGATATGGTAATAAGCTGCTTCTAGAATTAAATTAGTTGAACATATTCTTCATTAGTTATCATTCCTTGACCGTTGAGGGTTTGGACATTAAACAGTCCAGGCTGTCAGTGACTTTTTTTTTTATTATTAATGTTATTTTGTTGTTGTTGTTAGTGGCATTTTAAATTTAAACTCTTAGTGGGACAAAATCAGCCCCTGAATGAAAAGCTGGATTAACCTGAACACAAACTAATTAATGGCCGTCTCCTGCCCAGGAAATCAAAAAGCATATAATGAAGTGAAACGCAAAGCCCAGAAAGAAGTTCTTTCATTGACAGTTGACTGTATTCAGGATAGAGAACATTCTTTAGATCTCTTCCTTGCGTCAGAAAAGCCTGAGTTGTGGGGTCTTATGCCCCACCCCCAACCCTCTTTTCAGCTTACCTCATTTGCCTTCCTACACAAAGGTTTTCATCCTGTGCACGGAGGAGCTCTGCATTCACCTCGCTCATCTGTCCCTGGAGAAATCAGTACGCTTCTGTGACTTACTGTCAGCCCCTGGCAGCTGGAGGTTCAGAGAGGAGGCCATAGCAGGTGGAGATTTGGGGCAGGTGTTACTTCCTTTTGGAAATGAGCTCTGGGAAGGTGACAGAAGCCAGTGGAGTTGAGTTTGGGGTTTAGTTACTCCATAAGCCCCAGGAGGACAATATAGTTCATGTATTTTCATCTGACTCTTGGAATGTCTAATTTCCACCTGTACCAAGTGCGGGAAATAGGGAAAACAGGATTCCCTGGAACTGGGCTATTTTCCGAGGTGCCCTCTGTGCCCTTCTCCACACGGGTCTGTGCCCAAGGCCCTGGCCAGCATGGGCTGCCTCAGTGAGCTCCCGTGCGCTCAGCCTTTTGTTTGGGTGTAGCCAGTGGGAGGCACCGGCTGGAGTGGGAGGAAGGAAAGAGAGGTTGGGGTATCTCTTCCTCACCTCTTTGGGGTGGCACATTATACTGTGGCTACGTTCCTGTAAGAAGAAAAGCCACATCTCTTACAGTTCTCTGTGCAGTTTTACTTCTTTCCACTGGAGAGCCTTAAGAGAGAGAGCATGTTCCATATTTTCCAGAGGGTTCTGGACTATTCATTGCTAGTGAGTTTCTCTTACCTTTGTCATGGGGGGGTGGGGGGTGGATAGACTCTCCCCTTTGGAGCAGGCGTTCTGTTCAAGACAGAAACTCTGTGGTGGAGACCAGATTCCAGAAGGGGTTAACCTGCTGTTTCTCACAGTGTGATCAAGGGGCACGAGAATGTGGTGGCTAGGCATCCAAGAGGTCGAAGTTCTGGTTCCGTTATTTCCCAGCTTGTACATGTGATATCACATTGATTCTTAATGTCCTCATGCCTAAAGTGAAGATCCTGGTAATAGTCACTTCTTCAGTTGCTTGACGAATCAGTAAGATGGTTCCTCTTAAGAACCTGGCACATGGGTGGGGCACCTGGGTGGTACAGTCCGTTAGGCATCTGACTCTTGATTTTGGCTCAGGTCATGATCTCAGGGTCCTGAGATCAAGCTCCACATTTGGGTCCATGCTCAGCGGGAGTCTGCTTCTCTTTCCTTCCTCCCTTTGCCCCTCCCCCTGCTCGCACTCTATCTTGCTCTAAAATAAATACATAAATCTTTAAGACCCTGGCACGTAGGACCCACTGAGTTGCTATTATTATCCATCCCACCTTGTCTGTTGTTGGCACCCTAAAACACAGGAGCATACAAGTCTTCCTGTGAGCCTGTGATTCGGGTGGGATTTGGTGGGGATGACCTGTCCTTGTTTCATGCACTGCCTGGGGTCTCTGTGGGGTGAGCTACAGTGGCTGAGAGCTGGACCCTCTGGGGACGGGTTGGGCCGTATTGTGTTTTCATGTTCTCTCAAGGCTTACCTATGTCCCCCCCAGGACAGAAGTCTCAGGGCAGTCAGACTCCTTACATAGCAGAAGTATAAGCTGGGCAGAAGCTCAAGGATTCTTTTTTTCTAAGGTTCTACCTGTTTAGGGTACCTGGGTGGCTCAGTCGATTAAGTGTCTGCCTCTGGCTCAGGTTGATCTCAGAGTCCTGGGATGAAGTCCCACAGAAAGGGATGCTTCCCTCCCTTTCTCTGCCTGCATCTCTGCCTACCTGTGATCTCTCTCTCTGTCAAATAAATAAACAAAATCTTAAAAAGAAATTCTACCTATTTATTTGAGAGAGAGAGAGAGTGTGAGGAGGGGAGGGGCAGAGGGAAAAGGAGAAGCAGGCTCTCCGCTGAGCAGGGACCTGATGCAGGACTCGATTCCAGGACTCTGGGATCACGACCTGAGCCAGAGGCAGACACTTAACTGACTGAGCCACCCAGGAGCCACCGGAAGCTTAAGGCTTCTCACCACTGAATCTAAGCATCCCAGAATATCCCTCTCACCACGTTCTGTCAGTGAAACAAGTCAATAAGGCCAGCAGGGAAATTCCAGTGTGGAGGACTGAGATGCCACTTTACAAAAAGCACAGAAAGCAAAAGAATCTGTGGTCATCTACATTATCATTCGCCGAGGGGAGCATGCAGAGGTTGTGGTGGGCTCTAAATAAAAAAGGGAAGTTTGGGGATTTTGAGCTGACTTTTCCCACTTCAGAAATACAGGTGCTATGGTGAGCTTTTGCTCTCGCTGCCGTGACGTGAGGCACCATACCTGCTTGTAGGTGATAGAAACCCAGCTCCAACGACTTTTAACAGAAAAGAAAAAGAAAGACATAAATGGCACGGGTGGATTTATTGGTTCCTGTAACTGGGAACGCCCCCAGAGGACTGTCTTTCTCCAATCACGTGGCTGACTTGCCGACCAGTGGAGGCCCTTGGTTCCCTGTCTCCATCTGAGAACCACCCTCTTTCCTGGAGAAAAGACCAAGAAGAGTTTGAATACTTTGGTTTCAGTTCACTGTCCATGTGGGGATGGAGGGAAGGAGGATTGTCAATCCTGGCCAAGCCCCATGAAGTGGGTTGTCAGCAGAGAGGAAGGGTTCTGAGGAAGGCAGGAAGGCAAATAGGGAAGATGGGCCAGAAAGGCACAAGCACTGTGGCCACAGGGTCTTCTAGGCACCTAGATGCTGTCATGCTGATGGAATTCTGATGCTAACCACGGGGAGTCAGCACATACCCCACAAGTGAAGGGCAGTTTCCCCAACAAGGCTGTCCTCACTTTACTTGCTGGTCACAAGCTCGGGGGTCCCCAAGCCACCCACCCACATTTCTGACATGCTGGCTGAGAAAGTGAGGTTTCCCATGCCCTCCTTAGATTTGATAACATGCAAGAATGGTTTGCAGAACTTAGAAAGTGCTATACTCCTGATTGCATTTTTATTAGAAAGGATGCAAATCATGAGAAGCCAAACCAAGAGGCTGAAGGAGGAGTTGGGGCTTCCAACTCCTAAAGGGGGCTTCCAAGAAGAGGTGGCATTTAAGCTAAGACCTAAAGGATCTAAAAATGTTAGAATGTAGAACCCCGATGCCCTCTGTCCTTGGAATCGGGGCTCATCACCCTCATTGTACATCAGTGCTCACCAAAGAGAAAGCCCCACCAGGCTCTGGTGTCCAGGGTCTTTATTGGGGTTTCATTCCATAGGCACGAGCGATTGGATCACTGGACATGTGTTTGAACCCAGTCTCCAACTGGCCTCCTGTTCTACCAGGTGAAGCCGGCTCAGAGCCCCTACCCTCTAATCATGAGCTCGGTCTTTCTGGTTGACCAGTCCCCATACTGAGTCACCTCAACTCTTAGCATAAGCTCAGGTGTGATCCAAGGGGCTCATGAATAACAAAGACATTCTTCTGACTCAGGAAATTCCAAAGATTTAGAGTATACCACTCAGGAACCAGGGAGAAAGGTCAGCTGCCTTCTTTATTGTATAATGTATGCATACGTTGACATAAAATATAAAATTCCTATAAGAAATTATCTTGTCACCCACTTAAAAATGAAGACACTGTGGATATTCTGGGATACACAGGATTTGAGCCCATGTTTTCATTTTTTTTCTTGCTCTACTCCATTGCCTACATCTAATGAAAAAGCTACTTTGTCACAATTAACCACCTCAAGGTCCTTCATTTCCAGTGGGGGAGTCCTAATTGTCCCAGGCTAAAGGAATAGTTGAGAGAATTCAACTTACTTTTCTTTCTTCTTGCAGAATATTCTGGGAGTTAAAAGATCTCTTCCCAGCTCTGCCCATTAAGTGCAGTTGGATGAATGCCTGGATCTCTCTAGATTCAGTTTGTCTATCTGAAAGATAATGAGACTGGACTCGCTCTCTCAGAGGATTTTGCAGGCTCGAGGGGTGCCAGAACTCACTGTTGCTAAACTTTGCAAGGTGGAGTTGTCACTTAACATTGAGATGATGTAAGAAATTAATGTCTTCCAACAGGGAAAATTGACACCCCACATTCCCTTTTACTCATCTGTCCACAGATTTTTTTAAAGGTTTTATGTATTTATTTGGCATAGACAGAGAGAGCACAGGAAGGGGGAGCAGCAGGCAGAGGGAGCCTGACACGGGGCTTGATCCCAGGATCCCAGGATCATGACCTGAGCCGAAGGCAGACACCCAACTGAATGAGCCACCCAGGCGCCCATCCACAGATATTTTTTGAGGACTTGTGTTTTCTGGACACTGCGTTTGATATTGGGGATATGTCAACAGAAAGGCAAATATGGAGTTTCCCTTTATGGACTCAGACAGTGGTGAAGTCAGATATTATCTCTCAGTCATTCAAAAGTAGGTTGTTTGGAGCAGAAGATAGAGGGATCTGACTTAATCCAGAGTTAAAGGGGGCTTCCAAGAAGAGGTGGCATTTAAGCTAAGACCTAAAGGATCTAAAAATGTTAGCAGGCTGGGAAAGAAGGGCAGTGGCAGTGTCCCAGGTGTTCTGGGCAGAGGAAGGAACCCCTCTGAAGGCCAGGGTATGGCATATCAGAGCTACTTGTATAGTAGAGGGAATGACTGCCTAGCTAGATTTGGCCCTCAAATGTCTTGAATGAGTGAGTTGATGAATATACATTAATTCTTCAATTAAAATTTCAGCATCCTGGAGATAGGGCCAATAGATGCTTTGAAAGCCTAGAACCCAACATTGGGTACAGTTCAGTTGTTCAATAAATGCCATTTAACAAAGAGCTCTTGGTATCTGTGGGAGCCAGTGGAGGGTGGTAGGCACCCATTAAGACCAGCACTTACTGAGCACTCGTTATGGACCAAACACCGTTCTGATTGCTAGTGTGATAATTCATTTAATCCAAGTAACAATCTATAAAATGTCCCTGTTTCACAGATCAGGAAACCAGGGCACAGGGAAGCTAAGCGAAGCCAATGTTCACAATCACTAGATGGTAAATCTAGGGTTGAAATGCCGGAAATCTGCTCTTAGCTACTCCATCATACTGACCGTATTGAAACAGTAAGGTAAGTGAGGTCTTATCCTGCGACTCCATGTGCTTAAAATAGTGAGTAAAATATCTGTGGACAGATAGCGTATGGTCAGACATTTTGACTCTAACGCCCACCTAGACCAGACGTCTTAAGCCAGACAGGAAAGAAAAATACCAGCTAAACATTTTTGAATGTGCTTACAAACCAGATATTGCAGAAGGCTATGGTTAGTTTGCATCATCTCATTTAATTCTCAAATTAACCCGAGATTCAGGGGCTGTTCTTTTAACTCCCCATGAAACTGAGGTTCAGAGAAGTTGAGGAACTTGCCCGAGCTCACCCCACCAGAGGTGCAGGCTCTGACTGGTCCCTCTGAATGCCAGGCTTTCTGTGCTCACTGACTCAACAGTAAAGTCCATGTAGATACAGCTCCATGTGGGACAGCAGTGGAAAATGGTAACAAGGCTCCGCATTTCCTATGTGTTTAAGGACTGGTGTTCCCTGGAGATTGTAGGCCAGAGTCACGAAGGTGTCTGTCTCCCTTGATAAGTCCCACCCCGCTCCCATACAGACAGCCAAATGCCTCACACCCTCCCCTGGCTCCCAGAGGAATGACTTTCACACTGAAGGGAGATGGAGATGGTTCTTATCTTGACACTTCAAAGAAAGCCTTCCCCCTTGACATGTTCCTGCCCTAAACAGTGCTGATGGGAAAACTGGTGATGAAGGGTTGGCCTCATCCCTTTGATCCTGGGGCAACTGCTCTTCCAGGCCATTCCCTGCTCTTCCGGGCCTGTGGAATGCTGGACCCCACTGGCTTTGCTTCTTGCTTTCTGTAATAAAGCTTCAGATGGTTCCTTGACTTCTTCGGGTCTGTCCAGAATAATTTGCTAAGAGACAGGGATCAGATTTCAGAAATGGAAAAAACTCTTATCTGGTGGCAGAGTATGGATTGCTTTGACCATCTGGATGGTTTTGATGTTGGTAAATGCTTCTTCTACCCACGTTCCAATTCTGGTACTACCCATGGTTCCGAATTTGAGGGTCATGGACTCCCTTGATAATCTATGGAGACCTATGGATTTGCCCTCAAAAAAAAAAAAAAAATTCACGCAAACAGGGAAATTGGTGAATGCAATTCCAAAGGGCTTACAACCCCTCCAAAGCCCACCCCTGTGTTTGTTGGGGGTGCATGGATTCAAGTTAAGAATCCTTCAGAGCCCAGTCACTGCCACTCAGAATGGAGTTCTGTGGTATTCTAGACTCAGGAACACCTGGGTTGGAATCCTTTCTATGACTGTTTCTTCCTACCTTAATCATGTCTAATCTCTCTGACCCTCCCTTTCCCCATCTCTAACTTCTAGCCCAATCCTAGTATAGTTGTTGTGAAGATTACAGGAGATCATGCAGGAGAAGAGTTGAGCATGAGTGTTATTGGCAGTAATAGGTCCATTGGTCATAACATTATTATCATATAATTCCCTGTCTCTTCTGATCCTGAATCAGGAAAGAAACTCTTAGAAAAAGAGACATACTTTATATACTCAGGCCTCAGTTTCCTCATCTGACAAATGGGTTGAGGGTTGATTATAGTTCTGTCTTGCTAATGCACATTTTTATGAGAAGGCACAACCAAGCTTAGAGTGTTCTTTATAGATGCTATAAACATGTGACTCTAAGATCATTATTCTGTTATAGGGCAAGGTTTTGTCGGTCTTGAATTGGAAGAGGGTCTTCTAAATCTATAGGCTTGGGGTGACAGGCTTCCTTGGTATTCCAGAAAGATTGGAACCGAGAGAGCCACCTTCTTAGTGGATCATTAATCTCAAACAATTGTATAATGCTATTTAATATTTCACAAAATCTAGTCAAACCCATAGTCAAGGCTTCTCACCCTTGACGTCTTGGAAGAAGGTAAGACTGAGCCAAAGGAATTCCCTCATATTGTGTAAAGAGGGGAGTGGGACTTACATATTCATTAAACCAGTACATGTATCTGACCCCAAGTCAGCACACCTAGGCAGCTCGAGAGAAGGTTACAAGACAAAGATTTTGATGAAGAAGGAAATGACCCACAGGAGGAAGAAATTCTGGTCCCCAGAATGTACCCAACATCCATCCATTCCCCAGTGGATTGATGGCCTCTGAATGATAGGCACTCTTTTAGACCCCTGGAGCATCAAGGGTGCATAAGGCTCTGGATTGGCCTTGAGGGTCTTCCTGAATAGTGGGAATAATAGCAGTGATCCTAGCATGCATCATGCCATGCTCTTGGCATGCACAGGTTCATTCAGCAAAACATGTGCGGGACACCTACTACATGTCAGGTGCTGAAGCCAAGCCCCTCCCGTTTCCCCCACTTCCTCAACCCTGAAGAAGCCCTTTGATCTTTGGCACGAAGGCATGAGGGATGATAAAGTCAAAACCAGACAGAGAGGCCTAGAAAAGCCAACCAGGTGAGGAGGAGAGAGGGAGCTGTCAGCCAACAAAATTTAGAGCCCTCTTACCCAGCCAACTCCATGAAGACACCATTCCACCATCTGCGTCATTAGCAGACAGTTGCACGGGGTTGCGGGCTAATTTATGATTTGGAGATTACTGCCTGTGGCATAATTCACCCTGGAAAGTAAGGCCTAGATCAATATATGTTTAAGTAAGTAAGTTCTGGAAAGCCCCCAGGGGTCAAGCTGGGAAAGCAGCCTCCAATTGCCAAGAAGGGAGAAGCAGGGGCGAGCAAGGGTGGACGGGGCAGTGCAGGGAGGGGCGAACTGGGGAGACGAGAATCACTGAAGATCAGGAATGAGGACTCTTTGATGCTCCACTAGGCTCTGTAGGGATGGAAGAGCGAGGGATGCCAATGGAATGAACTCACGGTTCATCTGCACACTGTCTTTCATTTAATCTCTGCAGTATACCTAGTGGAGCCAATGTGTTTCAACATAGGTGGGTTTAATACACTCAACTTATTAAATGTACCAAAGAGGACAAAGGACAACAGCACATAGCTATGCTTATATATGTTTATACATCCTCACCTACCCACAAGCAGGTACATTGTCCAGTGGTTCAGATAAATAGTACAATAGAGTTTCCGTTTATATTAGTTTATTGCACAGTTTCTTGAATGGCTAGTTTTTAAAGGGATCCCGGAAAGTTACCAAGACCATACAGGCATGCTGATCTCTTACATGTACACACTAGTTATTGTTAATGAAATCAGTTAAGCACTGCACCAAGGGCTGTCTATGTAGCGTCTCCTCGGCTTGCCGAGAACAGCCCTGCCGAGGGTGCACAGTTAGCCCATTCTACAGATGAGGCGACTGAAGCTCCCAGAGGGGATTTTCCTGCCAACACTCCCTGCCTCTCTATTTTGCCATCTGCAATACGGACGTAATACTGCCTGCCCTCGGATACACTGCAGCCCCTCTCAGATTGGCAGCTTCATCTTCCCTAAAATGAAGAACAGTAGGGGCACCTGGGTGGCTCAGTCAGTTAAGCATCCAGCTCTTGATTTGTGCTCAGTTCATGATCTCAGGGTCATGAGACCGAGCCCACCTCCCACCGAGCCTGCTGAAGAGTCTCTCACTCTCTTTCCCTCTGCTCTTCCCCCTACCCCACGCTTTCTTTCTAAATTAATTAAAAATAAAATGAAGGAACAGAGAGAGATGGGTAAATACAACCAGGTTCTGGGCTTGGATGGGGAGTAAGTGATTTTTCCTGGAAGTCAAGGCACCTTGTTCAAGGAGCCACATGTGCAGCAACCCATGTGACTTCAGGATGTTTCTAGAAAATTCTCTGCAGGTGGCTGACCTGGTTATAATACTGGCTAACAGTGATCATGTCTCCGGAAACAGAAAATAGTAATTTTATCTCTCAGACTATAGATCTATATTTTAAAGGTTAATTAGAGATGTGGGTAGATAGGGATGAAGCAGGCAGGCACTGTTACCCTATTTGATAGAACACTACACTGATGTAAAAGGATTTCAGCACCCTTGATCTGCAAGCCGGGATGCCTTCCAGACCCAGGCACCGAGCTTCATCCTTTGGAATCGAAACATCTGCAGATCTGAGCTTCATCTCTCTTATCAGTATGAATCCTGATGCCCTTCCAGTTTCCAGCTAGTTCTGGTATCCTATCTTGTTGATCTTTATCTGGGTTCTCTCCCTAGAAGTTTCTGGAGCCAGGGTTCAAATCAAATATCATACCTATAAACCGAAATAATCATTTATGTTACAAATCCCCTCCCTTCCTTTATTTCTATCCACTGTGCTAGTAAAATTTGGGAAACTGAGTCATGGGGTGGCTGAGCTCTGAGGGGGAAGCTGTTGGTCCCATTCCTACTATATGAAACAAGTCGAGAACATAAACTCTGCCTGCCTTTATTCTTCAGAGCGAGCATGAAAGTGGGGACACACATTTTTCCTGAACCAAAATTTGAAACAAACCTGGCTCAATGCTATGGTTTCCAAATTGAGCAAATAAAAACACAACATGCTAGGTAAGTTTAAATGCAGAAGAACAATGACTATAAATTAATGCAAGTCTATCTCATGTAATATTTGGGATATCCTTATGCTAAACAAGTTCAATCTGTGTACATCTGAAATACAAATTTAACTGGGAGTCCTGTAGTTTATCTGGCAAATGTTGTTGGATTCAAAGTAATTTAGAAGAAATTATGGGAGAATGGTGAATTATAGGAGATGGGGAGACTCATCACAAATATCTCAAGTTGGACTGTCTGAGCAAACTTCTCCTGTGATTACCTCCAGGAAAAAAAAAATCACTAACACTGAGCAATTCTAGGATGAGGCCTCTAAAAATGGAGGGGCTGTATGGTCAAGGTGAGCATTATGGGTGTCCCCATTTTGCAGAATGAAAAACTGAGGTCTGAGTAATTTGCAACCAGTAAGAAGATTATACAAAGGCTAGAGTGTATTAATGAGCCCAGACCCCTTGGTGTTCCTTACAGATCACAGAGGTGCTGGGACTTGGGGTCCCTTTGTCTGAGGTCCCATGCTAGTCCCGGGCAGAGCCAAGGTTCCCCATTCCTTTCTAATTCCTTCCACACCAGCTTTGATCCAACTCAAGTTCTACCCAGCCAGGTTTAGAGAAATTGAATTTCCTTAATAGGTTTTCCTGGACAGATCACTGGAGCCAGGGAAACTCCGAGAGACAATTAGAGGGAAGTTAGGAGCCTTCCATTCTCCTTCCAGCTCTGCCACAAATGGGCTCTGCAGAAATGGGCCCATCACTGGCATCTCTTGGAGCCTCAGTGTGGGCTCTGAAAAACCCAGGGGCCATCCTCAGTGACCCCCAAAGTCCCTAACACAGTAGCAGTGAGATCCTCAGATGCCCTGTCTCCTGCAGGCTTCTGTGTTGGCGTCTAGCCTCACACACCCGGCGTCTTAGGCTGATACAATAGACAGCAGAGAAATCCCATTACAGACCACTCTGTGAGTCTCCACTTTGTCACTGACTGTTATGGGACCTGAAATAGGCATTCTCCCCTAATCTCCCTAGGCCTGGCCTCTCCGGTTAGCAGTTGGAGACACGGGTATTTACCTGTAATAAAGCTCTTTGAGCTCCTCACATAAAGAGCTTTGCATCAACAAAGCGCAAGCAGAATTTTTTTTTTTTTTTTTTAATGGGCCAGCGTGCGGGCTTTGTTTTGTGTTTTTGTGTTTCTTTTCTCCCCCTACACTCCAGAGAAGTGCGAAGTCATGTTTGCTGTCCAAATTCTCTCCGGATTAATTCATTTGTTTGCTTCTGGGTTTGAATAGGGTCTGTTTTCTGGACTAGAGATTCCCAAACTTTCTCAGTTCACTGTGACTTTAGTATCTTTGTGCTTTTTTTTGGGGGGGGGGGCATGCCCTGCAAAATTCTGTGTATGAAGTCATCAGCTCCAGAGATCTTAGCAATTAATTATGCTCCGGTACGGCTGTACCCTCCGCAGCTAGAATGTTGTCTGCTATGCAGTAGAGGCTTAATAAATACTTGCAAATTATTTCTTTGAATAAATGTTAAGAATGGTGACTGAGTCTCAAAAAAGAGTCTTTTTGGCTCATGTTTGAATTCCACATTTGGATTGAAGGTTTAAAAAGAAGGAAAATATCAGAGATTCATGGGGGGGTGTGAAGACTGAAGTGGGCACTAATTGTTCTTGATACTTTGTTTCTTTACTCCCATGATTGCAGTAATGATCACCACGTGTCATGGCGTGTAGAACATATGCTTAGCATTTTCCATACATGAGCATCAGTTTGCCTCCCCTTCATGGCTGGGGCAGTGAGCGTCCCACCTAGAGTAGGGCCTGACGTAGGGGAGTCACTCAACAAGTATTAACTGAGTGGATGAAGGAATGAATGGATGGTCGTAAGTTTCAGTTAATCAGAAGGTTGTTCGCCCTTCCCAAAGGAAGGCACTTTGTATGCAATGACATGAACCACGTTCTGACATCCCATGTAAAAGGCATTTGTACCATCACCTGCATTTGTACCTAAATACCCTTCCAACCTGGGGTGCAGTCATTGTTATCAACACATTTGATGAATAATGGAAGCGAGACCGAGGAAAATGAATGGCTTACTTAAGGGGACACAGATTCTGAGTGGTAGTCTAGAACTTGTCCTAGCTAAGCATGTCTTTTTAACAGAAAGTATGACATCTTTTCAATGTTTACACCTAAAAAATGAAAATATTTATGCAAGAGTGCAACACCAAGCAATCATGCTGTGTACAAAATAATCAGACCCTCTGTGGGGCAGATGTTTAGAAAAGGCACACCTGTTCAAAGTTACATGAAGCCAATGCATCTATGTGAGTCTATGTTGAATCTCATTCAAAGATAAAGTCACAAGTCTAAATTTGAGGCCTCTTTTTTTTCTAAATTGAAGTATGATTACATCCACTAAAATCAACAGATCTGAAGCACATGGTTTGATGAGTTTTGACAAAGGTGTGCAGCCATGTAACTAACATCCCAACTACAATGCCAGTCATCACCATTACCCCATCCCTGCCTATTCACTCACCCCTGCTTCCTAAAGGCAACCATTGTTCCGATTTCTGCCCCTATAGTTTGTCTGATCTTGAACTTCCTACAGATGAATCATGCAGTAAAACTACTCTTTTGTGCTGATTTCTTGTGCTCAATATATAATGTTGTAGAAAACAGTACTTACTTGGATGGTCTTTGAAATGTTGTAATGTTTGGAGTTCTGGGTATTTATAACATTATTCTTCATGGTAAGTCCAAATGTACTTGGTTAAAAATAATACTAAGTAAATCATAGTACAGTGGATTTTCCATTTGAATTCTGGCATAGTACTTCAGAGCACAGATCTCATGGTCACGGGTCCCTGGGTCTCTGGGTCTCAGCCACTCACTAGGTGATAAACCAATCCTCAGTTTTCTCGCCTATAAAATGGATATGGTTTTTTAACTAATTCTCATAGGTTTGCAGTGAGAATAAAATAATTTAATACATTTAAACCATTTAACTCAATGCTTGTCAGAGACGGATAGCTCAATGCACAGCAGTTATTGTTGGATTCAGGGTGGTAAGAGTTAAATTATTAGGATTTTCCCTGTAGCCTCGGACACAGAACCGCTAACGCCATAGCTATAGGCTACGACATCCTTGGCTACCTCTTTCTGCTTCTCTTTGGATTCTCCACTGGAGGATGGTCATTCCAGTGCTTCCCAGGGAAATAGAAATTCCACTTTCCTCCAATTGTAGGCATCGTTGTCATAGCCAAGCTGTGCATGAAGGAGATATCTGCATATAATGTATTTGTCTAGGGTTTTATTCTGTAAGTCAAATTTCTCACTTTGACTGGGAGATGGAAATCCAGCCCCTCCTCCCTCCTCCTGCTTATATCAGAAATTTGTCTCCTGGCTATTCTTCTTAAGCACATACTCACCCCTACCACCTTGAATTCAAGCGTTGCAACCATGTACAGATCTCTCTGTCTCAGTCTCAGTTCGCCGCCTCACTTTCCCCACCGCCACAATTTGGCCTTGGTCCCCATGCAAGACTCACAGATCCTTCCTGTGCTGAGACTTGTTTTAGGGTCCCAGAAGGAGGCATCGCCATAGCATGGCGTCCAGAGGCTTTGAGGGGCTCTCTCTCTGGCCCCCTCCACCACCATGCTGCTCCTAGGCCTTCAAACTCCACCCCATCAGCACTGAACGACTGGAAACTCCTTTCCCTTCTTGCTCTTTTCTTTTGTCTCCTTACCTACGTTCTTCCTTTTGCCTCAAAGCCTTCCCCCGTGTCTGTTTGGTGAACTGCCCTTCCTTCAGCACAACACGACTTATCTATGGTTTTATAAAGCATTCCGCACTCTGACGGTCTTCCACCACTTCCTAATCCTTGAAGACTTTAATTGGTGTAGTTACTGCAGCATTGGGGTGTCTGTATGTCTGCCTCACCACTGACATGAACGAAAGCCAGCACCGAACACATCTCATGGATCAGGGACTGTTTAAATACTTTGTAATTTTACCTCATCTATCCTTTGTAATATCCCTTTGGGTTAAATTGCTGCTGTTCTCATGCCCATTTTACAGATGAGAAAACTGAGTTGAGTCACTTTTCCAGGGTTCCATGCCTTGACAGTGTGCTCTGTGACTGAATAAATGTAATGACTATGGGACACCTAGGACAGGTGGTGTGATCACTGACAGGATTAAGATGGTTGGACACCTAGGACAGGTAGTGTGATTACTGACAGGATTAAAGGTTGGGAACCTTTAGATTTCTGTCTTCTTTCTCTTCTGCTTCTTTCTTGGCTTGACTGGAGGAAGGAAAGCTGCACTTTTGGAGAGATCATGTATGACATCTAGTTCAAATTTCAAATTCAGTCTTTCTCGGTTCTGAGCTCCAAAGCTGAAATCAGAATTTTGGGTAGGACTGCCAGGTTTAGTAAATACAAAATAGGGTGTCCAATTAAATTTGAATTTTATCAAAGCTACACATAACTTTTTAGTATAAGTATGTCCCAAATATTGCACGGGGCAGACTTATGCAAAAAAGTATTCATTGTTCACCTGAAATACAAATTTAGCTGGATGTCTTGTATTCTCTTTGGGAGCCCTATACCTGGGGTGATGCTACCTCCCCAACTGGTGTATCCCAGTGTCACTCATGGGAGAGAGCTTAGGTCTTACTTTGTGCCTGCTTTTTGCTGAATATTCAGAATTGTACTTTACATTCATAAATTTCCTCCTCTCAATAACTTTGAATAGGTAGGTGGGTATTAGCGGTCTCATTTTATAGATTTTTCTTCCCAAGTAAAAGCTCCCATTTATTGGCTTTTTGTTATGGGTCATGAAACAGACTAAAGATGCTTGCAAATCCTTTGATGTTCCTTCCATTGTGGGGTGAGGGCATGGTCTGTGTCTCCTCCACTTGAATTCAGAGAGGTTGGCAGTCTGCAGTTGCTCTGGCCTATAGACTATGGCAGAAGTGATTCCTCCGCTGCTGGTCTCTGGGGTCATTTGGGGGTAAAGCCAATGGCCATACAAACATACAAATTTAAGACTCATTTGGGGGTAAAGCCAATGGCCATACAAACAGCCCGCCATCTTGTGCGGAGGCCCAACACACACGAAGAGGCTCTAGAAGATGAGCTTCCATATGCAGAAGTAGAAGCCCATGTGAGCAAAAAAGACATCTTGGAAGTGAACCTTCAGCTGATTCCACGTGGCTCACAGGCGAACTGCCTAGCGGAGCCATTCCCAGATTCTTGACCTAGAAAATCATGTATATAAGGAAATGGCTGTTTCAGACCACTAGGTTTTGGAGTAGTTCATTGTGCAACAAGAAGTAAGGGGACCAGATCCACAACCATCGAAGGGATTCTGGACCCACCATTGATTAGCTCTGTGACCTTGAGCCTCAATTTCCTCACCTGTAAAATGGGGATAATCCCCGATAACTTGCTCGAGGCCACATAGTTAATAAGAAGCTGGGGGAAAGTCCTCACCTGCCTGACTCCAGACCCTGGCTAATGTTTCTCCATTCTTCCCCTGTTCTCAGTTCTCACTGACTTTGATAAATAATAAAACTCAGGTTCCCCAGCTGTAGGACGGGGATGCTAATAGTAACTTCTTTATAGGGTTATCCTGTGTATTAAAAACAAATGACACAAAGTGCTTCGTATAGTGCCTAGAGCAGAGTAAGCACCCGGTAAACATTCGTGATTATTATTATTTTATTATCTCTTCTGCCAAAGCTGAGAGCAGACATTCATGCCGTGCCGGCGTTTTTCCCCAGGTCTCTAACTTGCGGGAAACCTCATCAGGAGGGCATCTTTAACCGAGCAATCCAGAGCACTGCTTTTTAATATTTAATGAATTTCTGAGGCCCTCGGAGAGGAATGTGAGAAATATCCTGTAAAAATCTATTAGTGTTAATAAAATACCACCCAACAGGTTGGCCATTACCAGCAATTAAAGTTTTCAGGCAGGTCAAATAACTCATTGTGATGATTTGTGCAACTCCCTTTTCCGCCCACCTTTCATCCTCTTTATGGGAACATGTATTATTTCTCTGTTCAGGGTTCTGGACTCGGGCTTGTCGTCCCTCCCCATTCCAACCAGTGGGTTCAAACACTAATGAGGTGTTTATATTCCCTGCTCATCCATCACATATGTGTGAACCCCAAGCACCAAGTGATAGCTGAAAAATGCAAAGTTGGCTTCCAAAAAAGGAGCCCCCTTCACCTTTGCTGAGCTTCTTAAGGTCAAGGGAGTAGAGAGAGGAAGGAACAAAGCACTTTCTTTCCTGATGGGAGGAAAAGAAAATTCATGTTTCCCTGGAGGTTAATACATGCCAGGAGCCATGGTTGGTCCCTTCCCATGCAGCCCTTATGAAATCTTCACAATAAGAAAGAATGGCTTGGTGGGCTCATTTGCCAAATGGATGGAGGTTCAGAGAGATGAAGCCCCTTATCTCAGGTCACACAGCTAGCCAAGGGCTATGCCAGCACTGGAACCCAGGTTTTTGAGATCCCAGAGCCTCCAGTGGTCATTAATTAGAGGTGCTCTTCAGAATCACCCCGGGGAGCATTTTTGATGTCTGATGCCTGAGCTCTTTGCCAGCCAGACCTCCAGAGTCAGAAGCAGTGGGGTCGGTGTTTGCAGTCGGAACCAGTTACTCTGGCGATGGGGACAGACTCCCCACAGCTGGCTGCACTGAGCATATTTTGTCAGTTACTCTAATCTATATCCTTTCTTCCTGCCGCTGAGCAGCACGTGCCCTGTGACCTGTTCCTTTAAGGACTCCCTCCACCTGCTCACCATGGGAGCTGGTCCTAGAGCAGAAACATGGGTGCAGGGGCTTGGGCTCAGACATGGCAAGCAAGCAAGGGGCCAGGGAAGCTAGAGCTAAGCAGAATGAAGTTGATTTGGGCAAGGGGTGGGGGCATGGAATCATCTGGGGGGTCAGCCAAGATCTCCGAGCTGTATCTTTGGTTCTTAAAAGAAGAACCCATCAAACAGATGAATGAGGGAGGTCTGTCTAGTCTGAGAATGTCCATTCTGTGTAGGCAGGGCTTTGCCTGTTCACTGCTGTATCCTCAGTACCTAGGCAGTGCCTGGCACATGGTACATGCTCATGAAACACTTGCTTTCCATGACCCACGGATGAAATGAAATGAGCCGTGATACCACATAAGCTGTTCAGGGATCCAGGTTGCCAATGTTAGTGAGAACAGGGGGAGGTCAAATCATGACTAAAAAGCAGTCAGGGACTGTCTTCATGGAAGAGGTGAGATTTGCAAGGAAACTGACCCTGGGTCCTGAGCGGAGGCATCCATATTCCGGGGCTGGCGTCCCCAGTGACATCCTACTCCGGAGGTGCACGTTTGGGGGGCACCCAGCTGTTCCTGACTGTGAGTGAGCTCCGCATGTACCCCGTCAGTGTCCTCTTGTTTGGGAGACAAGAACAGATGACCAGAGGCAGATGGACATGAGCGAATGTCATGCTTGCAAAGCCATTGCTGGAGGCTCACTGAGCTGAGAGCCTGGAACTTTATCTCACTCAAATCCCCCTGAGTTTTCCCAGATTAAAAAGGGTTCCTTTTTATGGAGGGCTTGTTTTTTTTTTTGTTTTGCTTTTTGTCTTTCGTTTTTCTATATTTTGCCTGCTCTGACCATGACATTCTATAATAATAGTACTAAAGAGAGGGAGAGAGGTGGTGGCTGTCTCCCATCTTTTTTCAACAAGGGAATTTTACAACATCCTTTTAAAATATGATCTGGGAATTGGGTCACTGGTCTTTGAGATTCTTCCCAGGAAAATTTTTGTTTTCATGTTGCTGTCTTGGTGCACAGTCCTCTTTTGGCAAGTTTTTTACAGATGATGTAACAGATAAGAAATGCACCCAAAGTCTGCGCACGCCATTTTGAGCTTGATTTCTCAGGCTCGTGAACCGTTGGGCCCTGTAGCCCCTGAACGTGGATCCTGCCTCAGCTGGATCAAACCCAGTAGCCCACCTAATGGACACTAACATTTTGCCTAGGCTGTCCTTTTTTGCCTGAAAGTCCCTGTCTTTACACATGCCGCCTGGCAAGATCCCTACCACCTTTCAGTGCAGGACTCAGCTGTCCCCCCCCCCCCCGAATAGGTACTTGATAAAGGTGACATGACAGAACTGGGAACCTTGAACGTCGGGACCCAAGATCTTTCCATCACTCCATGCCGCAGAGACTGGACCCTGGTTTTCTCATGATGTCAGCTAATGGTTGTGAACCCAGCGTGCAGGGCACTATTCTAAGTGTGTTGTGCAGATGAGCCGACTTAGCATGGGGTGACCAGATAGCCAGTTTCTCAGGACATCCTCCTCTTGTACTCCAGGTTCCAGAGCAATTATTGAGAGTGTCATCTTTCACTCTCAAAATTTTCTTGGTTTACAGTTGCAGGTTTACCTGATTTAATCCTCACAATAGCCTTGTGAGGTAGGTACTATTATCAGTCTCATCTGACCAGTGAGGAAACCAGCGCTTGGAGAAGGGACGTGTCTTGCCCAGAGTCCTACAGTGAGTAAGACGGAGATTGAATCCATGTCACTGACAGTTGATCAAGAGGAAATAATCCTTGGGCACCTGGGCAGCTCAGTTGGCGAAGATCTGACTCTTAATTTCGGCTTAGATAGCGATCTCAGGTCCTGCGATTCTGCCCGTGTTGGGCTCTGTTCTCAGTAGGGAGTCTGCTTGAGGTTCTTCCTCTCCCACTCCCTCCGCCCCTCCATCCCCCACTCTTTCTCTCTCTCAAAATGACTAAATAAATATTTGGGGGGAAAAAAGAGGAAATGATCTTTATCTCCAAACTTTATTTTTTTAAAGATTTATTTATTTATTATTTGAGAGAGGGAGAAAGAGAAAGAGCATGAGTGAAGGGCAGGGAGCCTGACACGGGGCTCAGTCTCAGGACCCCAGGATCATGACCTGAGCTGCAGGCAGACAATCAACCGACTGAGCCACCCAGGTGCCTCATCTCCAAGATTTAAAGAGTGACACATCATTAAAAACTGGGAAACATTTGAGCCCCCTGAAATGGTAGATCTGTCTCTTCCATCTGTGCATGCACTAAGTGTCTATTGATAGCGATTGTGTGCTCGACGTGCAGGTGCAGGGGGCGGCCAGGACTGTGTGTGTGTGTGTGCCTGTGCACACCACGCCTCCAGTCTGGTGGGGAAAACAGATGAGGGATTTCACTGAGTACCACCACCAGAGTTTCCTTCTGTGCTCCCCGGTTTACTCGAAAACAGAGATCCAAACTTGCCACTTTGTGGGCAAAACCAACTTATTTGGGGGCCTACAGAATGATTTTTAAAATAAAGAATGTTTGGCAACAACAAAAAACACGAATTTTCACATAAAAACAATTCACACGCGTTTCTGATTTTTTCTTGCAAAAAATTTTGTTAGTCGTGAAAATATCTGGCTCCCCTTTTTCCATGGCATGAATCGATCAAGCAGGGAGGCACCTTCTCTCTTTATTTTATTTCATTATTTTTTAATTGAAGTATAATTGACACACACTATCCTATTAGGTTCCGGTGTATATCATAGGGATTCTGCATTTCTATTCACTATGAAATGATCCCCACCATAAGTCTCATTACCATCTGCCACTACATCAGACTTATTACAATATTATTGACTATATTCCCTACGCTGTGCATTACAGCCCGTGTCTTATTTGTTTTGTACCTGGAAGTTTGTACCTCTTAATCTCTTTCACCTTTTTCTCCCACTCCAACCCCTCCCCTCTGTTAACCAAATTTGTTTACTGTATCTGTGAGTCGCTTTCTGTCTTATTTTGTTTGTTCACTTGCTTCATCTGTAGCTTTCCTCTTTAAACCAGAACCACACTGTACAGCTCAGCAGAGGCCCCATCTGGGTCACATCAATCATTATGTCACCTTCCTGGCTCCTAAAGGCCTTTGAGTTTATAATACCTGCTGCCACGTCGCTTGTTCCTTAAATGTTCTTGTTGAGTCTTTGGTGGTCTTTTTGTTTGTTTGTTTAGGTTCTAAGTATACTTACTTGCTGAGCTTCCTATTTATTGTTAACCCCTTGAATTGTAGGTATTGCTTGCTTTCTTTTTTAAATAGCTCTGTGTGTGCTACAGATGCTCCCTGTGAGGTCCAAGGCAGACATTGCTAGTCGATCATGACTCCCCTCCCACACCACCATTAAGCTGGAAGGTGCCTCCATTTTTTCACTGTTGTCCCACACAGCTGCAGGCAGCCACTACTAATCAATCAGGAACAGCGTAGACAATGAATCGTATTTGTATTTCTGAATTCAAATCTATGAAACTCCTTCAAGGTTGAGGTGTATGTTTTGTTCTTTTTTACTAATCCCCTATCCTTCAGGGCAGATCTAATCTGAGACTTTCCAAATGCAGTGGGGGAATTGAGGGCTCCGGGGTAGGCCGTCACTGAGCCCACCTCTCTGCCCACGGGGTCTACTGGGCTTGAAGGGAGGACAAGAGAAAGAAGAAAACAGCTCCAGTAAAGAGTGTCCCTGCCTCCTTTTTTTTTTTTTTTCCTCTCCCTCTTGCAAGAAAAAAAAGAAGGAAAAAAGGAAGAACAATATGAGCCAAAGCTCATTAATGCACTTGACCTTCCAAAAGAAAATTAATTCCAACTTCACACCTACCGGCTGTGTTGCTCAGCTTGTCAAAATGTTGGCATCATTAGAGAGGAGATGACGTGGCTGGAGGGCACCGAGAGTCTGCCACCTCCCCATGCTGGGCGGAGTTAGCAGGGGCTGGCAGGAAGCGTGCAGAGGCGCCGGCCCTGTCAGCTTTTCACTGCGGATTAGGCTCCCCTTCTGTAGGCTCTGGAAATTGTTATCACCGTTGAGCTGATCCAGTGATTCTTACCAGGCTCCCTGACAGCACAGGCCTGCGGAAGGGGCAGCTTTCCCTGGGGTCTTACACTGGAGGGTTGGCCGACTCTGTGTGGAGGGGGGAGGGTGGTTGCAGGAGAATGTGTCTGCATGCGTCTGTGTCCCCGTGTGTGAATGTGGGCATGGAAGTGTGTATGTGTGGGAATACGGGACTCTGGCTGTGTGTGTGTGTGAATGCGGACATGTGGCAGAGTGTATGTGAGACTGAGCCGTGTGCATGGATGTACACGAGTGTGCAAATGGATGTATGTGTGTCCACACGTGTGCATGCTTGTGTGGGTGTGCTTGTGAATCTGTGCATGTGCACGTGCGGGTGGATGGTAAGTCCCATGCTGTGCGTTGGTGGGTGTGTGTGTTCTGCCAAGTGCATGTGTGTGTATGCATAAGACCATACGTGTGCACCCAATTTTAAAATGTATGGGCTCATGTGAACAATGCGCATGTGCCAGTCTTGGTGCGTGATTGCAAACATTTGTGCGCGTGTGAGGGAATGCATGTTTATAAGTGCACATGTCCACATTCATGTATATGGGGGATTGTTTTCAGTGCTACTTGATTCTGGAAAACATCTCAAGGCATGCTGGGGTATCAGCAAATCATAGACACCAAACTCCCTTCCCCCCTTTTAAAGACCTTGATATTTGTGTCGAAAAAAATTAAGGGGGGGCGCCTAGGTGGCTCAGTTGGTTCAGTGTCTGTTTTCTGCTCAGGTCATGATCCCAAGGTCCCAGGATTGAGCCCTCCATCCGGCTCCCTGCTTAGCCAGGAGTCTGCTTCTCCCTCTCCCTCTATCCCGCCCCTACCCCTGCTCGTGCTATGTTACTTTCTCTCTCTCTTTCAGATAAATAAATAAAATCTCTAAAGAAAAAAAAAAGTAATCCTTGTGACAAATCTCGGAACTTTCTGGATTTCTGGACTCATACTATTTTGATTCTAAATTATTATTTTGAAGCTCGTGAGATTGCAAGGAGCATTGTCTTTGCGTTGTTTTGGGGTTCCTCTGGCCTTCCTTTATAGATAGGCCAGGATATACCAGGCATAGTGTCGTGTGCGTCCACATCCACATTTGTGCTTTTATTCATATGAACAGTAATTGCCTGTGCAGGTAGTTGTCTATGCACGTTCTTGGTCAAGTTTGGTTTGATTTGCAAATATCTGTGGGAGAGAGAGGAGAGGCTTCCTTTTCTTTGCCAACTCTAAATATTTTGCAGTAGATTGTCATAGTTCTGTGTAGCGTTGGATTTTGCAGATATGTCCACACTCAGCAAGAAGGAGCCGTGGTTGATTAGTGAGGTCTGCCACAGACATGGGGCATGGCTCTTGTAGCAAGTGTGTCATTTGTTTCAGAATCAGAGTATCACAGCTGAAATGGCTCTTTGTGATCCTGGATTCAATGTCCTCATTTTAAAAGCCGGAGAGACTGTGAGAGAAAAGGAAAGGAAGTGGTTTAGGGAGGGCTGAGTCTGCAGTGGAAGACGTGAGGAGCCTGGGGCATGCCATTTCAGAAGGCACTCACTCTCAGGTCTATGCAAGTGCTCCCCTCATGCACATGACCCTGAGAATGAGGGCATGCCTAAATTGTGTGCCCTTCATGCCTCCTCTGTTCCACTTTAATCCCAGCTCTGGCTTCAAGGCCCTTTTTACAAAAATCACCACACTGTGTTAGGAGGAATCACTGTGTCTCTACAGAAAGTTCTGTGATCCTGTTTGATAACATTCATGTGATCTGAAGGAATAGAGATCAACTGAAGCTTAAGAAAAATGGAAGTGGGGTGTCTCATAGAATCCAATAGCAGGGATTCAGACAGGATTAAAAAGGCCTAGAATTGGGACCCTGGAGATAATTTTCTCTGTTTCTCACACTTGCTTCAGTTATTCTTTCCAGACTGAATGGCTTTCCCTGTGCCACCTGCCACCAATTCTGTGCACTTGGGAAATATCTTTGCTTTTATTATCTATACAATAAGAATAATGTTCTTCACTTCCTTACCTCCTTATCTCATAGGCTGGTAAGGAGCCAAGTAGCTGATGGAGAATAACTGCTCAATACATCTTGGTGGTCATCACCATCATCATTAGCACCATCTCCATCTCCACCATCACCATCATCACCATCTCCACCATCACCATCACCATCTCCACCATCACCATCATCTCCATCATCTCCATCACCATCATCACCATCATCTCCATCATCTCCATCATCACCATCACCATCACCATCATCACCATCATCTCCATCATCACCATCATCACCATCTCCATCATCACCATCACCATCATCACCATCTCCATCATCATCCCTACCACCACCATTATCACCATCATCATTGTCATCATCATTCAAATTCTTCACAAGGTACCTTGATTGGCCCTTTTTGGGCTAATTTTGACTCAGTTAATTATGGCCATGTTAGATGTGCACAATCTCGGAGCCAATTCCTATCGGTTGGGGCAGTTAGTGGTTAAGGATGTCAGTCAGGCAGATATGCCCAAAATGATCTAAATTCTGGAATATTCTTGGTTTGGTTTTGTTGGAACAGTGTTGAGGTTGGTGGGGAGTTCTCCTCTGCAAATAGTCCACAATTTGTTCTGAGAGGCGATGCCACTGAGCCCAGTGGATTCAGGATAGGTAGGTGTTCATGGTGCTGGGGTGGCAGGGGTGAAAGGATAGCAGGGTTAGGGAAGGTCTAAAGCTCTGAATGTTGCTGAATTATGATGGAGATGGAAGAGAGGAAAAACCCCAAACCCTAAGTAGAATGAGGACCCGGGAAGGGAAGATGGGAACCAAATGTGGCAGAAAGTCCACAATGCAGTGGCATTGTCTAATGGTGGTGGTAGAAGAGGAGGGGGAGGAGAATGAGGAGAAGGAGGAGGAGGAGGGAGGGGGGAAGGGGGAGGAGAATACAGAAAAGAAGAAGAGGGGAAGGAGGAGGATGAGAAGGAAGGAAAGGAAAAAGAAGCAGTAATAGTAGCTCATGAGAAAAAAAGGTACTGCCATTGGTGTGGTGGTGACCATAATTATGAGGATGATGAAGATGGAGATGTCCCCGAGGGATGCTGGCTGCAGGGAATCCAAGTTCTAATTATTACAGACTTCTGGACATGGCCTCTCTCTCCCTCATTACGCTCTAACCTGTAATGCACACCTGCTTCCCTGGGACAAGAAGGAAAGATAGGGCACTGGGACCCCCCAACAACAATTCCAAAGTTCTGGTTCAAAGGAGGGTTCCTGGGCTCACAGAGCTCTGCCCTGAGGTGGAAAAGGGGGCTTAAGAACAGCTGGTAAATGATTTGCTAGGGTGGCGAAGAGGAGGAAATTGCTGATCTCGTATCACTGAGCCCAGGAGGAAGGGATGGGGCCCCTGTGATACAGGCTTGTCCAGTAGTGGAAAACAGGGTGGGAACTTTGCTTCCGATGCCAACAGGAGTCCATCTCACGTCTTCCTTTATCCAGGAAAGCCACGGACATGATAACTAAGCTAACTTGCACATGTTTATTGGGGGATTACTGTTTGCCAGGTGCCCTGCTCGGCCTTGGCCAGTCTTCTAATCCCCACGGAAACCCTATGAGGAAGTTGTTTTTATTGAATTGTTTTTATTGAGGTTATGGCATAGCCACAATCAAACATCAGTAAGGTAGGAAACTGGCCATACCATGTGATTCAGTTCATTGTTCTTATTAGTTGAGTCCCAGAGGGTAAAGCAACATGCCTCAAGTTACCAGATCCAGTGTTAGGACGAGCTTCCTACCAAGATGGGGAGCTCATGTGTTCTGAATGCCTCAATTCACAGGCTCTTTCCTCCCTTCCCTTCTCCGAGCCTCGGGAGCCTTACCGTAAACTGAGGATATAACAAAGAAGCTGTCGTTAGTGCCATCTAGAATGCACAAGGCACTGTGCTCCGTGCCGTACCCTCGGGCACTGACCTCCTGTTTCTAGCCCCTCTCTGAAGGAGGAGCTGTTCCGAGCATTATCCTTGCAGGGTGTAAGGAAAGCAAAGTGAGCTGCTGCCTGCACAGGCCTGAGCTCAATGTCCACACTTGGTAGAAGCCCAGCTAATGTTGCCTTTACCCCCGCAACCTCTCCCTTAGGAGCCACGGCCCTAGAACAGGAGGGCGGAGGACATCCCATTCCCAGGAGTGAAGCCTCCTTCCCCCGGGCCCATTGTGAACACATACCAGTCAAGAAGGTCTCTCCCGTGGCTCGCTCCCAGAAATCAAGGGCAGGAGAGGAACTTGGGTCTTCTGCACATCTTCTCGTGGATGGTCAACCTGTCTCTCTCCAAGACGTTACTCCTCACGGTGAGTGCAGGCGGTGTTAGACCAGATCCTCTTTCTGCAGCACGTGTCAGGCAATGAAAAGAGGGGCCAGAAGGAAACCAGTGCTTGTCCTACCTATTAGTGTTATGCCGATCACTTTGTTCCACTGTTGGTTCTTTGGCCAGATCGTTCCTTTACTAACCATTCGCCGAGCAAGTGCTCTCTGGTGGGCACTGTTCTGGCTGCATCCAGGGACCCTGATCCCCCTTTTGCTCGTGTGTGTGTGTGTGTGTGTGTGTGTGTGTGTGTGTGTGGCACTTTAAAGACTACAGCCTAACATGGTCACCCTAAAGGACCGCTCCTGTTCCATCAGCCGGGCCAGCTCCTAGCATGCAGTAGGTGCTTAAACATTGGTGGTTAAATTTGATTAAATTGCCCCATAGTCGCTTCTGTGAGCTCCTGTTTGGGCACATGGCGGGCAGGTTGCAAACACCCAGAAAAACGTTTTTCAGATGGGAGGGGTTGGAGCACAGACGTTCACATTCATTCTCAAGTCTGGCTGGGCTTTGGGGAGAGGAGAGGTTGGGCCTGTTTTTATTTGCTGTCGCTTTGGTTTGATTTTTCACTGTATCGACTTCCCTGGAAGGGAAGGGGCCCCTCAGGTGAGTGGCGAGGAACCCCAGATCAGGCCTGGCTTATATTCTCATAACTTTCTCATATTACCGGCTCTGGAAATGACTGCACAGGCCACCTCATTGTGTAAAAGTTCCTCAAGAATCCTGGCGGACCCTCTGAGCATCCTAACTCCCCCCAAATGAACCCCCGAAACATAACAGCCAAGCATTCCCTAAAGCGAGTGACCCCAAGCACACAAAAGGCGCACAAAAGGCAAAAAATAATAGGTCTCCTTCATTCTGCCTACAGCCAGAGATGCAATGCCATAAAGCATGTGATTTAGGATATTAAATGCCGTTGGTGATGAGAACGTCATGTAAGATTTGCTTTGCGACTTCTTTCTTCTCCAACTGTCATTAAAAATGATTTATAGGTGAGCCCAAGTCTCAGGAACACCATGATTAGAATTGAGGGTCTGGGGGATCAGGTTTCCAGGGCAGCCTTGCCCCGCTGTCCAGAGTCCCGGGTACGGGAAAGGCTGCGCCAGGCGGCCGCTCAGTGTTTCAAAGGTAAGTGCCTGCGGAAGGAGCACGGCGCGTTCCTTGCCAACGTGAAAACAATGGAGCTTTGTGGGACACTGTCAACTCCTGGTTTCAAAAGGTGGATTCCCCAGGGCCAGGCTGGAGGGTGCTCCTTCTGAAGAAACCTCTGGGAGTGGGGGTCCCCCGCCGCCAGACTGGACTTGGAATTAGGTGACGCCGTCAGATTTTGATATAACAAGGATGCAAAACTGTCATCTGTATTGTGCCTTTATTCCGTGCCTGACACTTGTCATGGCAGCCCGAGGGATCAGATACTGTTGGTATCGCTCTTGTTTTACAAATGAGAGAACAGGTTCAGAGAAGTGAGGGGTCTTCCTCAGAGTCACACAGCTGGAGTAGAAGGGTTCAACGCAGGCTGCGTGGGCACAGGCTTAACTCAGGATTCTACATGGGTCATCACTTCTCATTCAAAGTGGCTCTAAATACCCCTTTGCCTCCTCCTGCCACACTCTCTCTTTCCCAAAAGTTGCCTCTCTCCTGGGCGCTTGCTATAGGCTATCCCTAATCCTCGCTGTAGCCCTGAGAGCCGGAGGTGTACTCTATCCTCCTCATTCAGCCGCCTAAGGTCGCACAGCTTGGGCGTAGCTAAGCAGGGAATGGCGTCCCATTGGTGTGATCCTAAAGCTAACTTGCTTGTAGTGAAGCCCTTTATACAAAAATGGCATGCAAGCATCTTTTGGGGGTCTGAGGGGAAACAGGACCTGGATGGATCAGAGTCTTTGGAAAAACCATAAAAGGATTTCTAAGTTAGGGTGGCTTGGGGTTTGGGGATCTGAGAACTTTGGGTCTGAATGGTCTCTGCCTCTTGGACCAAGGAGGCTGAGCTACTCCATCCACCAGCGTGGATAGTGCCCCTCTATTATTATAGCTACCCTTGCCATCCCGTCACTGGGCTTGTAACAGTTCTCCTTGTCGAGGGCTCAGTTGGTGCTCAGGACTTACATCATGACCTTTTTAAGCTCTCTCATCTTCCCTAGATGAGGGATAGTTTTATTCCCATTTTGCAGATGGGAGAACTGAGACCCAGGCCAATGAACCCTGGCTATTGTGACTCAGAGGCTCTTTCTTTCTCTTTCTTTCTTTCTTTCTTTCTTTCTTTCTTTCTTTCTTCCTTCCTTCCTTCCTTCCTTCCTTCCTTCCTTCCTTCCTTCCTTCTTTCTTTTTAAAGATTTTATTTATTTATTTGACAGAGAGAAACACAGCGAGAGAGGGACACAAGCAGCGGAAGTGAGAGAGGGAGAAGCAGGCCTCCTGCCGAGCAGGGATCCCGATTTGGGGCTTGATCCCGAGACTCCAGGATCATGACCTGAGCTGAAGGCAGATGCTTAATGACTGAGTCCCCCCAGGCCCCCCGCTAGCTCCGTTCTAAAGCTGCAGTGGGGAGGAGCAAATCCCCTGATATCATAATTTGGGCGAGAATGTGTTCTTCTCTACTTGCCCACGGCCTCTTGTCTGTTGGGGAGGCAGGAGGAGGCTCCCAAGAAAGGCAGTTGGCTGAAGCTAATAGAAAGGATGGGCTTTAAGCCTCTTCCCAGCTCCATGCACCCCTTGAGCTAAGGGTTTGGTTTGGTGGTGGAGCCCCTGAGATCTACCATGCCTTCCCACAGTGACAGTTCTGGAGTCTGGTTCCTGTGATAGAAGGCCACTCCAAGCCTAGGGATTAGCAGTAAGGAGAGAACACATACCCCCGGGGCCCAAGTTGAGTTCTTCACTATGAGTAATTGTTCCCTGAAGGGAACAGATCATAATAGGCTCAAGTTGAGCCCTTCAGGGGACCTGAGCTGGGCAGGTAAAAAGTCACGATAGAGTACACGGTTGGTTAGTGCTTCAATAAACCTGGGTCTGAAAGGATCCCAACTCTGCCCCTCACTGGCGGGCAAGGAAGTTAGCCTGTCCAGACCTCAGCTTCCTCACCTGTAAAATGCAGATAATAGAGTACTTCGGGGGCACCTGGGTGGCTCAGTCATGATCATGGCTATGGCTCTTAGGCCATGATCTCAGGGTCATGAGATTGAGCCCCACATTGGGCCCCCTGCTCAGTATAGAGTGTGCTTGGGATTCTCTGTCTCTCCCTCTGCCGCTCCCCCATCTCTAAAATAAATAAATAGCTCTTTAAAAAAAATTACAATGAGAGTACTTTGTAGTGTTGTGCTGAGGATCACACGGGACAATGCCCGCTAGGATACCTAGGCTGGTCGACCCCCCAGAGGCTAATTTTGAGGACTCTCATTTCAGCCATTCTTCTTTATTTTCCACCATGAAAGGTGACGTTCATGGGCATGACACACTCCTGATGTACATACCAAACTTCCTACTAGTAAGAGCTAATGCATTTATGTGGCGCCGACAGTGTTTCAGGGGCCGTTCTGTATTATATATTTAAGTACACGATGGTGTTATGATGTGTAGGCATCAACTTTAAGTATGGCAGCTCTCGTTCTGCCATGATCTGTCCTACTCAGGAAGACACAGGGGTTCTCAGTCAGTGAGGAGGGGATTAGCATGGAGAGGACTATAAATCTATTCTAGTCATTTAAGAAAGGAAGGGATGGCGGGAGGGTGACAAAAAGGGAGGCACAAAGCAGGGAGGGAGGGAAGGAGGAGAGCAGGGAGACGGGAAGATCTTGGTGATTTACTATAGGTTACAAAACCCTTGCAAAACATTTGCAACCAGTTCGTCCACACGAGGGTTTGCAAACGTAGCCCCTGAGAACCGTCACCCTAGTTGGCTCTGGATGGCCTATATCAACAAAAGTCTTAAAAGGGTTAATCTGTACTCATCGTGGCACTCACCCCAGGTTTCTTTGTTCTCCGTAATCAAGCCTGTCTCTCCCATAAATTTTAAGTGTCACAGTGTGCCTCACTCCTTGCTGTATCCCTGGGACTCCGTATGTAGAAGTGTTCATAAATGTTTCCTGAAAGAACTGAATAGAGATGATGAAAGAAGGAAATGACTGAAATAAGGAAAGAGGAAAAGAGGAGTAAAATGATTCCTCTGGGATTATGCATCAGAGGATCTGGCCACAGGCTTGTTTCATGTCATCAGTGTTTGCATTAGTCACGAGAAGGGCGGTTATGCTGTGGTAACAAAGAGCCCCCATAGTTTAGAAGTGGAAATGACATTTATTTCTTGCTCATGCAATATAGTCATTGTGTTTCTGCTGGTGGGATCAGTGGGGGTGACTCTGCTCATTTGCTTTTGTCCGGAGTCAAGGACCCAGCCAGAGTCCTAGCTCTTTATGTGTTTCCATAGCAACGGAGGCAACCAGTGGGGTTGGGTTGGATGGTTCACTAGCTTTTATAGCTTCCACACGGATGTGCGTTACCTCTGCTGACTTCTCATTGGCCAAAGCAAGTCACATGGCCACGTTTATTCTCCAGAGATAAGGGAAGCGCATGTCTACCTTATTCCTGGGGAGGGGAAGTTCTCAAAATATGCTGTCAGTAGTGCCAGTGAAAAACCACAGTATGGTGAAAAGACTTGCCCACGGGGGCTGAGCAGCATGGGCCCTTTAGAAGGAGCAGGCACGCCCCGCTCCGCTGCCCCCCGCCCCACCTGGCCCGCTTCACTCATTTTGGTGAGGTGCCTGCCTCGTGGGAGCATTTGATGTGCAGACTTTGTTTCGAAGGATGAAAGTAGCTCCTCCGAGCCGGTCCAGGCATTTTGTTTCCATCACCAGATGTGCTTGTAATCTACTCCCATCCCAGAGATGAGTAATGGTAATGCCCCAGAAGCGCCGTGCTCAGCGCAGGGATCAGGCTCGCTGGCTGTAGCGTTCAGGCTTGCTGGCAGCAGTTGGATTGCATAAGCCCACTAAGGGAATATTCAAGGGATCCATGAAGTTGCAGGAGGGAACGTGAGCACACAGGAGGAATTGCAGAGCCTAGGCCCCGGGTGAGGGGACGCCCTGGGCTAGTGGGAGCGGAGGCAGGCAGCTGCTTCTCCTGGGAGTCTCCTATTTCATGTGAGCTGCCGCTGGCTGCAGGCTTCTCTGGGTTCCCAGCAGCCCCGTCTGTAAGAGCCGTGGGAACCTGGCTGGGCAGCTCGGGTCAAGAGGATGTTTCCTTCTCAGTCGTGACCTGAACCCAGCAGGGGGTGGAAGCCCGTGGTAGGAGGGTGCGAGCTTGTACTCAGCAAGAGAGAGTCAGTCAGCCAGGATAGACTAGATTATGTCACGGTAACAAACAACCCCGACTTCGCAGTGATTTCAAGCAACTGGAGATTATGCTCACTCATTACTTTTACTCACTTGACATGTCGATCTTGGGCCAGGATGGTGGTGTCGCTCACCGTAGCCACCGAGGAGAATGGGTTAGCCACCACCTTCAAAACTGCTGGTCTCCATCCCTGAGCAAGAGTGTTCTAGAGCTTGCCGCGTCCCGAATCTAAGGTCCCGGGCCAGAAGTGACACAATACTTCTGCTCAGGTGTCACGGGCCAGGAAACGCAGGGAGCCAGAAATCTTTGCTGGACAAATTAGTGAATGGCCAATGGCCACTGTATTGGAGAGGAGACAGCTGCGTTATAAACAGCACACTCTGAATGCACAGGCTCTCTTACACAGGGGCATCCCTGCCATCAACAATTCAATGCAGCCATCGTCAAGGCCACAGGACATCCGTACTTGCTGTTCCCTTTGCTTCAGACACCGTTCCCTCTGCTCTTTGGCCAGCTGCTTCTCCTTATGCAAATCTCAGCTTAACTGTTACCACCTGGAGGGCTCTCCCCACCCACCCCCCGCCACCCCACCTCCATGCAGTCCTTTTATTGTGCCTCTCTTTTGAAAGATTTTCTTCCTAGCCCTTACCGTTATATGGAATGACTTTTTTTTTAAATGATGTCTTTGTATTTATTTATTGTCTTTGTCCAGTCTCTCATACTACAAGGCAAACACTGTCAGAGCAGGCATCATTAGTCTCCTTCACAGAGCTCTTCCCACCACCCTGGACAGTGACTAACACGTAGAATGTGCCCAGTAAGTCTGGGAAAACTATATATGGACTAAACACAGGCTCGGCAGCTATGCACGGGCAAACCTTTCAGTAGCTACAACTCACGTAATGCGTACGTTAGTGGTACTATTTGTGGGTCTCTACTCCTACTTTGCTACACCCCAGGCAGGCATGAAGATTAGTCCCATTTTGCAGAAGAGACTGTAGCTGGAGGAGATAAAATGACTCGCAAGAAGCCAGAAACGGGAAATGGCAGGGTTTGCCGAAACTTAATGTCGTTGTTCCTGGGCAGCACTGGCCCAGAGAGGGCATGATTTAAGAGGCCTCCTGGGTATAAGGTGTGGAGCCAACTGCTGGGGACAGGAGGGGGACAAGTTCTTGTTTGTGGTCTTTGCCTTCACCTCGACAGAATCCCGTGTTACCAAAGGTTTCCGTGATGCCACAGATTTCATGTTTGATTTATAGGCCATAGTGGGCTGAATGATGGCCCTCCAAAAAAAAAAAAAAAAAAAAAAGATATATCCACATCCTAAACCTCAGACCTTGAGATGGTGACTTCACTTGGGAAAAAAGATCTTTGTAGATATAATTAAGTTAAAGATTGCTTTACCCAGGTGGGCCCTAACCCCAAAGATAAGGATCCTTAGAAGAGACAGAAGAGAAGCAGACACAGACTCCGAGAAGACCCTGGGAAGATAGGGACAGAGATCAGAGTCATGTGGCCATGAGCCAAGGAAGTGAACAGCCACCAGGAGCTGGAAGAGACCATGGAGGGTTCTCTCCTAGAACACGACCCTGTGACACCTTGAGTTTTGACTTCTGGCCACCAGACTATGACAGAATAAATTTCTGTCTTCTCAAGCTTTGAAATTTGGGGTGATTTATTACTGTAGTCCTAGGAAGTGAATAAGCTAGTTTAGACGTAGGGTGTTTTAGAGTTGTGTGTTTCAAAACCTGAACTGTGCTAGGTACCGATATCAGGACCCTAATCCTTTGCCCATACCCTTGCTCCCTGCCCCGTGCTCAGCCATGTTCTGACTCAGGTGCCTCCATATAATGCGAGAACCGTGCGCTCAGGCCAACTAACAGGGGACTTGGTATCTGTTTACCACAAAACCCTTTCTAACCTTCTCGAGCTGTTTGTGCACATCTCTCCCCAGTGCCTGGGCTCTGTGAGAGCCCTAGAGCGCTGATCGATGGCCCAGGATAGGAATGAGGTGCAGGAGACTTTGTAAATGATGATTGCTTCAAATCCCAACTCTGCCACTTGCTAAGCTTTGCTTCCGTCTCCTGTAAAATGGGTGCACTCATAACGTTCACAGGGATGAGATGAGGCTTAGATGAGAAGTGTTTTGAAAGCTCCAGGCTGAGTGCTGGCATCCCATACATGCTAGCAATTATTGCCATTATGGGACCAATTTGAGAAATGTAATTATTGCAAAGCTACATTAACTTACCCAGCTCAATTTAGTTTAATAGAGTATGCTGCGGTGCTGCGGGGGTGCCCAGCTAGGTAGGGGACTGGGTCCGCTCTGGAAGGCATGGCTATGACACTCGTCGTGGAGTCATTAGGCTGTGCTTGACGGTGCAGCTCAATGAAGGGCAAGGGTCCTGCCAAAATACCCAAATGGCCTATTTGGGGAGAAAGTCTGGCTTGACGTCCAGATCAGTACAAAGGAAAGGACCACATCTTAGACTGAACCCCGTAAGAAGCGTCTAGAGAGTAAAAGTACTTCCATATTTCTATTCCACAAACCAGATGGCAAGAAATGTAAAATCAAACCTATTACAAGAAGACAGAAGAAACACATTTAAATGGCTGTTTTCATCTATGTGCAGCATGACATTGATGAAAATGCGAATTATAGTCGCTAAAAGGAGGATCTTTCACCAAGAGATGTCTTTGGTTACACGGTTCAGCATTCTTATTTTGGCCCAACACTAGAAGAAAGTCCATGTGACATGTGAGTGTCTTGATCAGGCTTTGAAAATTAATGGCCGAATCGAAGGCTGTCAAAAGGCCCTCCTTTCCTCTCGGCCTTTAAAAGAAATACATTAATTTGCACATCATGTCACGTCTCAGCATTCCAGCTGCCATCTACCATTCTGTCTTGGAAAAAGAGAATTCTCCAGAATGCCCACAAGTGTGAGCATCCCTGTCATTTCTCATTGATGTTCGTGTTGTGTCCCCGGCGGTGTGTGTCCAGGATGTGGACTGTGGACTCTGCTTTCTCATTAATAAAGCCAGCCTTCGACATGTGGCGGCTTCAATTCTGGCCATCCTCGGCACGATTCAAAGATGTGTACCGCTCTTCCGATTGGTTCCCATTGACCCCCCCAACCTAATTAACCTGAATTCCGTCTCTGCTCTCCCCAGGGGGAGGAGAAGCACGCCAGCCCTTCATCTTCCCCATTCCTCTTCCTCTCCGCAGTCTGGGACCAACTCTCAGGAGAAATCTGCTTGTGTTAGACTCTGCAATCACCGGTTTCCTCAAGCGCAGTTCTGCTTAAGATGATGGGGTGTGTTTTTCATTTGAAACGAATCCACATCTGGGACTCACTTAACTTGATTTGGGAAGTCCTGTGTTTCTGATCCAGAAAACAAAACAAAAAAATTCTGTGAAAATAAGCCTGCTTTTTTTTTTTTTTTTTCCTTTCGGGACAGATTGATTTTACTTCCGTTAGATTCAGCTTGCAAAGAAGAAAAGGAGAGATACAGAGAAAGAGAGAGAGAGCAATGCACACTGGGTGGGTTTGGCTTTAGGACTGCCTTTCCTTGTTGGGTGATGAGGCCATACATATGCGGACTGATTGAATTATTCCATTTCCATGGAGGGGGGACAAGGGCAGGATAGAATCCTCTTCCTGATTGCTGTCCCTTTGGGTTTCCTGCCCAGGAAAAAATGGTGCAGGATGAGGGAAGGCATTAGAAACCACAAAGAAGCAAAACCCACTTGTGTATTTGGCTGGCCTGAATTACTGGGGCAAATACTTGGAACTTTGTTCCATAGTACTGGAGGGCCCCGGAGGATATCTGGTTATAGAAAATATGCCTCCTAACTCACCTACTTACTAGGGCATATAGGTGATGGACCCAATATGAGAGAATCCAAATGTAAAAATCAGATGTATGTGGGTTGGGGGGAGGGGACTAAGACAGAAATGATTATTTACATTATAAAAAATTCATTTTATCCCTGCAGGGATCCAGTGTAATTAAAAAAAAAATAGCTAAACCTTTTACTTAAAATTTTCCTAATTTGCAAAAGCAATGAATGACACATGATATGTGTTTTCTCACTATAGTTTTATTATTACCACTATTATTATTATAAGGATTTTGTCCATTTACTTGACACAGAGAGAGAGAGAACAAGCAGGGTGAGCAGTAGACAGAGGGAGAGGGAGAAGCTGGCTCCCTGCAGGGAGCCGGACAGAGAGCCGGGCATGGGCTCGGTCCTAGCACCCTAAGATCATGACCCCAGCCAAAGGCAGAGACTGGGCCACCCAGGTGCCTCTTCACTATAGTTTTAAAATAACTAAACCCTCTACCTCAATTTTTGCTTAATTTTCCAAAAATGAGTGATACATGTTCTTTTAATGTAGTTTTTTTTTTTTTTTTTAAGATTTTTATTTATTTGACAGAGAGAAACACAGCAAGAGAGGGAACACAAGCAGGGGGAGTGAGAGAGGGAGAAGCAGGCTTCCCGCCGAGCAGGGAGCCCGATATGGGACTCGATCCCGGGTCTCAGAGATCATGACCCGAGCCAAAGGCATCGCTTAACCAACTGAGCCACCCAGGCGCCCCTTAATGTAGTTTTTAGGTAACTAAACCCTCTACTTAAAAATTTTAATCTAATTGAACAAAAACAAATGATGCACGGGTTTTAAAGAAATGTGCCTAAAGTCTGCATGTATCTGGGATTCACAGCAATTAAGTCTAACTTTTGATTTAAAAAACAACATGGAAATATCATACATGTGAGAAGCACACATGCACACGTACACACACACACACACACACACACACACACCCCACAAACTTCTGGATATAATCTGCCGGAACCATGCATGTCCAAACCCCAACACTCTTCAACAAATCAGAGATAACTTTGGGTTTAAAGTTTATGCATTACTATTGCACACAATAATTGTTTATACTTTTTTTTTTACTCTTATTAACTTAGCAGGGCGCATATGGAAGGGCCAGAAGTACATTGTAGGCTCTGACATGATCCAGACCTGGGTTCAAATCACAGCGCCACCAGTTTCTACGTCTGTGATCTCGGGAAAGTTGAACAACCTCATATATAATGATGATAGTAACTATTTCATGGGGCCTTTGCAAGGGTTAAATGAGCTGCAACACCTAACATAATGACTGGTACTTAGTACACTAAAAAATTATTTCAGTATCAGGATTATGATTAAATATGATGAAATAAAATAATATATTTAAGCATTTAGTAGAATTCCTGGAACTCAATAAAGTCAATAATTTTTAAGAACTTAGCCAAAGAAATAATCAACCCAGACATTCTTGAGTACATCTAATGGAAAACAAGAGTTACATCAGTTGAAACAAGCCTATAATTAGGACAGGAAATAGCAGTTTAAGCTCCTTCACCAAGAAAACTGAATTTGATTTTTGTGGCAGAACCAAAATTTCAAACTGAGTGAGATCAGCTTTGGGAAGAAAATCAACCAGTCATCATGCTGTGAGGACTTTTCCAATGCTCCGGATAGCGCTCTTAGCTAGCATTTGTTACGTACTCAATGTGTAGAAGGCATTGTGCTAAACTCCTAATGCGAATTAACTCAGTTAAGGCTCACAAGAGCCCGACGAGGCTGGTATAGTTCTTCGTCCCATTTTCCAGATGAGCACACCCTCACTTACATGCCCTCACAGACCACACACTTAACAGCGGAGCTGGAAAAAACAAAAACAAAAACAAAAACCCAGATGTCTGCACTTAACCGTGAGCTTTACTTCCTCTCCATGATAGATTTTGGCCAAGGAAGCCCTTGATCTAAAGATAAAGGATGCAGACACCACACAACAGGGCATTCTAGACAGCTGAAAGGTGGAAGAAGAGAAGACACCCCAGCCTGGGAAGCCATGACGCAAGGGCTGGTCAGATGCTTAACCTTTCACTGTGGCCAATAAGAATGCTCCATACTGGATGGTGGCCAAGAAAAGGCCCAATAGGAGAGTTTCATATTAAACGGGACCCTTCGAGCCTATCCGTTTTGTAGAACCTTACTTGGAAGTGGAGGTGTATAAAGAGAACGCCGCTTGTTTGCCCTGCAGTCTTTGTTGCTAGCGATGCTGAGTTACTCTTTCTTCTAGGTAGTGGTTCTTTGGCGTATTTAATAACTATCTACCGAGGCCTGCCATGTACCAGGCATGGGCTGGGGACAGAGGAGACAGCAGTGAGCCGACGGTCTTGGTTCCCATCCTCATGCTGTTTGTAGTCCCATGGGACAGACCGACTTTGAAAACTTTTTCAGTGATGTAATTAAATTCCACACAAGTGCATTTGAGGGAGGCGTCTAGGTTACCATAAAAGTGTAAATATCTAGAGGTGATCCTCAAAATACTTATCAACCAGTAGAGCCTTCCAACAATTATTACTGATGCGGGTTTTAACAACCTGGACACCCATTCAGGGTGGATCCCTCCTGAGGGAGACTCTTCTAGGCGACAGGGGACAGGGAGAATTCTGTTGAGCAAGTGAGTTTAGTTATTTTTTAATTAAGCTTTTTAGTTTGAGAGAATCATGGAGTCACATATTGCTGTAGGAAATAATACAGAGATTCTGTGGACCCTTCATTCAGGTCCCCGCCACCCGCCCCCCACCATGGTAACATCTCGGAAATTGATAGTTCACATATGTCCACAATAGGGCATAAATGCATAGTTATCTGTCACAACTGCGGAACTTAAATGTTTTTACCAAGGAAATTTTAATCCTGAGTTTTGAACAGGTTGTCTGTGCACGGAGGATAAGAGTTCAATATTTGTTATAGAAGAGGAGACAGGGAAAGTGAGTCTCGGTTCTGTGCCTTTCAGACACCCGGTTCTCCCTGGAGTCCAATAGTGTTACAATTTTCTTGCATAACCTTTCTCAAATACTTGATAAGTGTACAAACATTATACCTGTGTATGTTGTGTGTGTATGATGTGTGCGGGGGAGTATATTTCCCCTTCGTACAAGTGGGAGCATACTCTATCCACAGTTATGCATCCTGCTTGTTTTACCTAATATCTTTTGATAAGAAGTGAACCTTCAAGATGAGTCCAAGGTAGTGACAGAGAAACATTCCTGGCAAAGGGAACAATGTGAGTGAAAGTCCGGAAACAAGAAGGACTCTGATCCTTCCAGAAAGAGGACAGAGAACCCTGTGGGTGAGGAGAAGAGGAGGAGGAGGTGGTGGCTGGGTGGAACACTGGCTCTCGACCTTGAATTAACCCTCGTGTTCTCCATGCAGCCCATACCCTGGGCTCCAGAGTCACCTATGGATGATGAGGACACATCCCACCTCCTAAGGCAAATGTTACTGCAGATGAGCTCCTCATGAGATGGCCCGCCCACTTCAGAGAGGCTGCTTGCCCCCCTCCCAGACCGGGAGAAGAGCGTTTGTGTGGTCAACGCTAATTTCCAGTTTCCTCAAATCCTGCCTCCTTTCTCCAGCTCTCTTCAGGACTTTCCTGGTGCCTTCAGGTCTTCCCAGATGGCCAAGAACAAGGAAAAAGAGGCACGGAAGAAGACCACAGTTCTTGATTCCTTTTTGCTCCAATTTGCAAGAGACAGCAAGGCGGGAGAGTGCGCCTCTGATTATGACCCCTCTGTGCTTCCTAAAAGCTTCTTTTTGGACTTTTAAGTCTTCTCGAGTTTCAAGTTCTCTCTCTCTCTTTCCCCTGTTCTGTTTTCCTCTATTTAAACTAATCTTAAAAAAGCTATAAAAAGCCCCTGACACTATAAATTCTCCTGTAAACCCAGGTTTTATAGGTTTAATTGCCCCTTTTTACAATGCTGCGTGCCTGGGTCCTGAAGCACTTTGGTTTTGCAGGACAAGTTCAAATTCATAGCAGAGTCTGGGCCACCCCACGATGGGGTTTTGAACTCTGGGAGCCCACAAGGCACCTGGTTCTCACCCTGCTTGAACAATTTCTTCTCAGGCCACTCCAAGTTGCCATGTAGTCAGAGCGGGGCTTTTTTGTAAGTGAGAAAGTGGCCACATTCTTAGAGAATGCCAAGTCCTCTCAAGGCCCTGGGTTAGTTCTGATTGGAGAGAATGCCTATAAAAGCAACGTCAACACCAACACAATATTTACTCTAGCCACACAAGCAATCGCCGTTTATCGAGGGCTAGTAATGGTGCAAGAGCATTTTATGCGTACGATCCTCACCACCCCCCACATAGTGGCTAGGTAGGTAGTGGTTAGGTAGAGACCACCCACATAGCACTGTTGAAAGGGAGACCCCTAGGCTCAGAGACTGAAGTCATTTCCGTGAGCTCACACAGCAAGCCCGGGATGACTGTGAGAACAGCCGGTCTTCTCTTTGGTGAAAAATTGAAGACACACCAAAGACCTTGGTAGTCAACACAAATATCATTTTAATGTGATATTTTAAATGATCAAACTGGCCAACTTATGTCCCTTAGGCCAACCACCTGATCTTGTAAACCCCAATTTTACTGGGCTCCAGGGCGGGGACTCAGGGGAGTCAGGGAGAAGCTAAGTCGTCCAAATGCATGGTTGGACTCTATCTTTTATTAAACTTCTGAAAATTGTTTTCACCATGGATTCTTTGCATTTTTTTTTAAATTTTTTGAACTACTGCATTAAAATGTTATTTATCTCAATCATGTAGACTTTTTGGTGCCCCCATAGATTTCCCACCCAAGGTGAGTACACTACCTGCCTCACCCTCGTCCCACCCGTGTCACCCAGGGAGGGGCACAGACCCCAGGGTGACGGTCTGTTCACTCAGCTGACTTCCAAGGTGATTAGGAACTGTGGCTTTCCAAGTGTAGTCACTGACGCTGTGTGTGGTGACCGCGGCAGGTGGGGGCAAGACAGTCCTGCAGACCCTACCTGCCCAGGCAGGGGAGGGGCAGCCTCCTGTACAAATTGCTTCTGGAATATTTGATGGCCTCGAGTGCACGTACTTGGTACCCCCTTAATACGCTGTGCTCATCAGCTCATTGAGTCTGGGAGGGGGATGTGGGGAGACCTTCAAGGCAAACTTTGCACCATGTACCTTGGCAGGTTCATCCTCTTATTTTTTGCACATTGCTCTTCCTCTGTCATTCATCATATCCGACGTGGGAGCCAGCAGTCCTGGATGCCAGTTCTGGACCGGCTGCTGCTTTCTCCTCTGGCCTCACCTCTCAGCTTCTCTCCTCCAACCGTGCAGGTCCTTCTCTGCCTCTTCACACACCATGCTGCTTCCTGACTCTGAACTCCCTTGACCTTGAATACCTTCCCCTGTCCTGGTTACCTGGCTCCCTCTCCTTCCTCATATTTCTGTTCATTCGTCTCCCCCTCAGGAAGGCTTTATTTAAAGGAGAGGTTGTAGGGGTACTCCAGACAAGGCCCCCCACCCCTACAACCTCTCCTTTGCTACCCTCATACGTTGATCTCAATTTACGTCATCACTGACCATGGTTGGGTTAAGGTGTACATTTCCCACCAGCTAGTAAGTTCCAAGTGGCAGGCCGAGGGTTGGGTTTGTGTGCCGCCTCATCACCAATGGCCATCATGGGCCTGGAGCCCAGTGGGAGCTCAAGAAATATTTGTGAACTGAACGCATGACTGTATGGCCTGTTATAGTGCTCTCAACCTCCCTGAGCTGAAGGGATCGCAAATGCGGAATGAGTGCAATTTGATTTCAAAGGGCCTCTGACATTCTGTTGTGAGTCTGCGATACCATCTGGGGCCTCGTTAGGGAGGACACAGTATGTTGGAGTTTGTCCAAGGCCTGGGGCTCCCATGGCTGCTGTGAGATGAGGTGCATTCTTACTGACCACTGAGCCAGGGAAATGGAGACCGGTCTGGTCTTTTCATCTCAGTCAAGAGATCAGAATCTCCGACAACGCCAGAGATTATCCACCCTCCCTGATTAGTCGGCCTTCAACTTGGGGGCCAAGAAAACAGCTTGAATATTACCCAAATCCACTAAGGTTCCCTGGGAGTCGCTTTCCAATTCAGGGCTTGATTCTGCTTTGAGAAAGAAGATGATGTCATTGTTTGGAATTAAAGACATCAGAAGGTATTCACTGACATACATTAATCGTTGGAAAGAAACTAAGCTGTGTGAGTTTAACAGCGTTTCAACATGGAGTCACCCCGGCTGCTAAACTTCCGCGTAGGCCGAAGGGTTGCAAGACTTACCGGTTGCCAGGCTGATTTATGAGGAGTGGGGCATAATACTGGGGTAACACTGGGTGAAAGATCTTTAGGCCTTCACAGGTACCCCAACCACTGTTCCCGCCTTGTCCGAATGCTACTAGATAAGAACACTCAGGAGGCAGACTATGAGCGGGGCTGCAGGTCTCCCTCAGATCTTCTGAAAGACTTTGGTCAAGACCATGACCTTCTTCTGGCTTCCCATTTGGCACCATTTGTGGTGTTTGAGGTGGTCTATGGGAGAAAATTCCAGAGTAATTCTTTGTAAGTTTCAAAAATGACAGTGATTCTCATTTGACCTTTAGAGACGAGGCATTGTTTAACCACACTCCAAGACTTATTCTTACGCCAGAAGACTGACCTGGGATGCCTTTTGCCCTTTCAGTACCATTGGGGAGCTCCCTGTTCCCTCCCTAAAGAAGAAAACCAAAATGGTACTCTAGCCCCTCACGCTAGGGTCCTATGGCTCAGTGAGTGAGTATTCTAGAAGTAGGCAGCCTTGGGTTGAGTTCTGGTTGTGCTTCCTATGGACCATGAATCCTTGATGAGGTGACTTATGTCTCAGAGTCTGTTTCTAGAACTTTCCAACAGGCATAATGATGACATTCATACGTGTACCCTAATGTGTGCTGTCAGAGTTCAGACACATGCCATAGATCAAGGCCTGGCCCCCAGTTCACTGAGGCACACATTTTGGCCAATATACTTGCTACTTCCCACTGTCTGGTACCTACTTTCATGCTCCACCTCCGTGTTCTTCCCTTCTTTGCTTTCCTGCCCCAGCCCCCTGATCCCCACCCCACCTCCATAAGCCTTCTCTCTGTAACTCCATTCCTATCCACGAGCTGTGGCCTTCTCATAGACCACCTCACCCCATTCTGTGAATCCTCCCATATGTTTCAAGGCCCAGTGGTGAGGTTACTGTGGGAAATAAACAAAATGGCACTTAGTCAAGCACCTGGCATGTATTAGGAGCTTAATAAATGGCTTGCCAAAGCTGTTGACTCTGAAACAAATGTCTTACAAGAAATCTGAAGCTATAAAAGGTTGCATTTCCTGTGTCTTCCCACAGCAAAACGTCTGTTCTAGAAATTCTGCAGTTAAAGATGTGTTTCCCTGGGAGAAGGAACATGGGATTAGAGGCGAATGCTGGCTTATGTTTGATTACTAATTTTGCGAAGCACATGAAACTATATCTAGTCACCCTTGTGTGAGTCCGTTTCTCCATTCCTACTTAGTCTGACAAGCAGTGGGGAGTCAACTTTTAAACTTGCGGGATCGGTGGTAGGAGGAGGCACAGCAAAAGGGAACTGAGAAATCGGTGATGTGAGAAGAAGAGAACTCAGAAGGCACTAAGCATGGGCTGAAAGAAAACATAGAAAAGCCAGGAGGACAGACTTTTCCCATTTCACAATATGGCTGAGACCTAACTCATGTGTTTGTTGAATGAGTGACTGATCGCTTTCAGCATGATCCCCTCTACTTTCTCTTTGGTCTTGAACCCGGCAACTGGATTTTCTTTATTGACTGCGTTAATCTATACTTCCCGAGACATTCTCTAGGGTTACTCAAGTTCCCGTTTCTTCCAGACCTCCCCATCTGATTGAGGCTCCCAAGAGCAAGAGAGAATGGGTGTCCTGTTTACTGTCACGAACTGTCCCACGGGGACTGTCATATATGTCATTGGTACTCAGTCAACATTGATTTCATTCAGTATCCCACTTGCTCCTCTACTAACTTAGGAGGGTTAAAACTCTGGCCTTCTCCTGCGTGCTACCGTAGTGTCCCGCCTCCCCGTCCCATACTCCTCCCCCGTGGCCTCTCAGTCCAGACCTTGTGGGCTTCAAAGTGAAGCATGCTTCTCCACGTAGGTTTCCAGCAACATCTTTGAAAGATTCTGCTTCCTCTCAGAACTATCTCTTTGGTTGCACAAATAATTTCACGAGGCTGGGACCCTTTGCTAATTTAGAAATGCAATCCAGCTTGTTCTGTGAGTTTATTTGCGGGAAGTTTTCATCGACCCTGTCTCAAGCACAGGAAAAGAGAGTGAGAGGAGCAGTCTCTTTGGGCATCTTTATTTTCCTTGTCCAGATCTCTATCAGCTCCATGTCCCCACTCCCTAACCCCCTCCTTGTTTTTGTTTTTTTTCCCAAACTTTGTGTTAGTCCTTTTCATGTAAAGCCTTGAAACCCCACCAGGGGAGCACTGCCCAGTGAGTGCGGCTCTGGCTAGGCTGCGGGTGGGAACCCACTTACCACCAGTTTGGAATTCACGCATTCATGTACTCCCTCAGTAAACACCAGTGGAGCAGCTGCTCTGGGTCAGGACCTGGGCAGGTGGGTAAGGGAGCCATGACAGTCCGTCCTAACAAATGGGATGACACATCTGTCACACCATGCCCCGCTGGGTGCTAGGGCTTGTACCCAGTACTTTTTACAATTTTGCTGACATTAGTTTTCTCCTCCATTAAATGGGGGTCACCACAGAACTTACTTCACAGAGCTGTTACCGGGAGTGTAAGAGTTTTCATGGCAAGGCTCTTCAAATAGAACCCGGCATGTTAACCTGTGAGCTCGCTTAATATCTTTACACACGCCTGTTTTTCGGATGCAGAAACTGAGGCTCAGAGCCCTCCAAGTGTCAGCCTGGAGTTCTGAAGGCATCTAAGAACCTAGAGAGGTCAGAGCGAGAGCTCCATGACCTGCCTTCCATGATACAAGCCCGAGAGAATTCATTCGCCGGCTCACAAACTATGCCCCAATATCTAACTTCCTCAGACAAGACGTGGAAACCCATACAGAGCACACTCTTCGGGAACTGTGGGAAAAGTCAACTCCAGTCCAAGAGGGAAAAAATAACTACACACAAGCTAAATTCAACACCAGCTCTGGAGTTTTTTTCTTCTTCATCCCCCCACCCTTCTGAGCTCTCTTAACTCTGAAAAACCAGAAAACCCATTTACTAATAATAGGTTTTCTTGTATGATTTCTGGATTCAAGGTAGGTAAGAAATAGGAGAGAGATAAATGATTCAGAGTCCCCAAACGCAATCATTTGGCCTGTGGTTTGGAGAGAGTTTAACAGCTGTGAGTGAGACCTCAGAGCTGAGCCAAACCCGAATCCTACATGCAGTCTGGCGAGACCACAAGTGCAATTTATCTGAAAACACGGGAAGAACTGTCCTCTTCCTCCTGCCAACTGGGACCCCAGTGATGGAAATAGTGAGAGGTGGCCTGATCCTACTGTACTTCCACTCGTGCTTAGTGTGTCACAGGAAGCTAACAAACAAGCAGAAAGTCTGGTGCCTTCAATTCTCCTGTGACCCCTTCTGCTCTAAATAAAGGAGGAGGAGGAGGGGGAGAAGAAGAAGAAGGGGGAGGAGGAAGAAGGGGAGGATGAAGAGGAGGGGAAGAAGGAGAAAATGAAGGAGGAGGAGGAGGAAGAGGAAGAAGAAGAGAAAGAGGAGGAGGAGGAAAAAGGAGGAGAAGAAGGAGGAGAAGGAGAAGACGAGGAGGAGGAGGAAGAAGGGAGGAAAGGGAGGGAGGGAGGAAGAGAAGGAGGGAGAAAAGAATAAGAAAGAAAGAAAAGGAAGAAAAAGGAAGGAAGGAAGAAAAGAAAAAAGAAAAAGAAGAAAGGAGAGAAAGAAAAAGAAGAAATAAGGAAGGGAGGAAGGAAAGAAAGAAGAAGGAAGAAGGAAGGAAGGAAAGAGGAGAAGGGAAGAGAATGAATGAAAAGAACCCCAGAAAACCCAGCTCTCTGAGGATATAGAAGTTCTCATTCCAAACAGTGAAATTTGGGGCAAAAATAAATATCTAGTTCACAGAGGGCCTGTCATGAAGCAAAAGAGTACATCCATATGGCAGACTCTTGAGCTACTACTGAACTGATCTTTTGAAATGCTCCCAGTGTAATGTTAAGGGTTTTTTTGTTTTTGTTTTTGTTTTGAAGAAGAAATTTAGGTGAGCTCAACCACATAAAGAAAATAAATACAGATGGGGAAAAATGACTAGAGGGAAATATCCCAAACCATCACTCAAGAGCATTTGCCTTTGGGTGGGACGAGTCCTTGTGATTGCTTTATTTATCACCAACCTGATGAACCTCGAGGCCGGCCCTTCTGACAAACACATTCTGGGAGTAAATCCCTGCAATGATGGAATGCCTCTGAGTCTTAGCAATATATCAGTACTGATGGCTGACCTCTGGGAGTGGTCCAGGTAAGAGGGAATAGCCTGTGAAGACTCCCTTTTTCTCTTTCCCACAGAAGATGTATCTGATGCACACTAACATGAATTTCTTTATCAGAGGGATACTTCCCAATATTCATTTCACAGAACATGAATCCTGGGAGATGTTCCCTCCAAAAGGGCAATGTGCTTGAACATTTGGAAATCACCTGGACTGCCTGCTGTTTCCCACTCTCGAAGCCTCCCCAGGCAACTTGGTGATTAAAGGCCCTGACAAGTCCTGCATTGAAGTGTATCTACTTTATCAAGCCCAACCTTTCACAGATCCTTTGATCTTTATTTTCTATCATCCCTGTGATCTTACCATGAGACTGGAGTTCCAGGAAAGATCCAGGGGAAATAAATTGTGTTCAATTGCAAAATGACAACAGTCTTTCCCCTTCCCCAACATCCATGCTCTTTGTAATGTGACTGCAGCATTTCCCACCAAGCACTGGAGAATGGGTCCCATCCCTGAATCTAGGTGGGCCTTGTGACTTGCTTTGACCAATAAAATGTAACAGAAATAACAGGGTGGCAGTTCTGGGCCTAGGCTTCAAGAGACCCTGCACGCTTTCATTTTCTCTTAGTAGGAACACTACTGTCACCGCAAGAGTGAACTTGAGCCATCCTGCTGCAAGATGAAAGAAAGAGCACTTGGAGGATAAGCAAGGGTTCCCAGCGGAGGTTCCCCTGGACCGGCCAGTGCCCGGCCAACTGCGCCGCTGACCGAAAACACATTCATGAGTTCTGCTGAGAGCCGAACTGTCCTGCTCAACTAAGCTCAGAAGCTTTACTGGAAGAATTGTGAGCTAAATAAGTAGTAGTTTTGTAGCCACTAAATTTGGGAGCAGCTTGTCACGCAGTGAGAGCTGGGATATAGGTATGGGATCACCTTGAACCAGGTATATTTTTTAAAAAGTGGACAATCTGTAACTTTTATGGCTTTATTATTCATAACAAATAACAATTCTAATACATCGGTCTGTGTCAACCAGGCTGGGGTGGAGAACCTACACCAACATGGGGGTCTGGCCCATCATTACTTTCTCAAGGAGGAATTAGCCCTGCTCCCAAAGCACAGTTGCCCCCAAGGCTATCTTCCCGAATCTCATCTCATTCATCAGGCTTCTTTTCTGCTCCCAGCTTCACAGAAAACTACCAGCCTTACTCTGCCCAGATGGGAGATTTACTTTGCTTCGTCTGCAGCTTCGTGGAGGTGGGGGCTGGGACTGGGGCAGGAGCCAGGGGCGGGAAGGGGGGCTTTCCAGCAGGCGTGAAGCTGGAGTGAGCGACCCCAAGGCGGCCGGTTGCAGAACGTGAGATCTGGAAGGAGCGGATGTTAACAGGCCAAGGAACTTGCCGATGAACTGGCCGCTGAGGGAGTGGGCCTTGCACGCAGCCCTGCCATCTTGTAAAAGGGGTTTTATTCGTCCGTTTTTGTGAGAGTCCTGGGAAGCGGTCATTAAAGGAACAGACCCGAGGCAGTCGGCGCAGGTCTGGGAGAGAGCACGCCTGCCCGGCCTCGCTCTGCGCCCACCCCCACTTTTACAAGGGCCGACTGGGTTGCAAGGTTAAAGCCAGAGGGGACGAATTGGTGTTGGGGGGCTTTTTTACAAAGTGCAAAGGATCAAAGTGATTAGCAAAGCATGAGGGACCAGGCCTGTTAGAGAAAGAAGCCAGCCACCAACGCCTTCCGCACACACACGGCTCCTCTTCCCCAGGACCGTAGCTAATGCCCCCCGAGAGGACCGGGAAAGGGCACATTGCGGGGCACGCTGTGCTGGAGGGGGCTCCTTTGCTATCGGGCAGGAGGAGGAGCCCGAAGGGCTTTAGGGGAGCTCTCGGTAGCCTGAGAGAGAAATCCATCCGTTGCATTGCTCTCTTATTTCCAGTGGCTAGAGCCAGACTTGGGGAACAGGATGAGGGGATAATGGACCCCTATTAACCATTTCCAAAACTTACATACTGTGATTATGGAAGGCCATGACTTAGGATGGGGCAACGCATCGTCCAGGGGATTATTATTTTAAGGGTCTACAGATGGTACTTTATATAGAATGACTCAGTGAGTGGCTCCCTTCCCTTGCCTCCCTCCCTCCCTCCCTCCTTCCCTCCCTCCCTCCCTCCTTCCTCTCTCTTTCTGATTCTACCAAGGAGAAAGTCTCTGCTTGGTGGTAGTGAGCTGCACCAGGCAGAATAGCGGCCTTGATCGTCCACATTTGGGACTATGTTACCTTCCCTGGCACAAAGGCCTTTGCAGGTGTAATGAAGGTCAAGGTCCTTGAGATGGAGAAAGCACCATGGATCATCCAGTGGGACCAGTCTCGTCCCTTCAAAGCAAGAACCTTGGCTGTGGAGAACCAGGAAACGAGTGTGACAAGGATCGGGTGACCCGCGGCCGGTCCCGAGACGTAGGGGGACATGTGCAAGGACAGGAGAGAGGCCTCCTGGAGCCCCCAGCTGACAGCCAGCAGAGACATCGAGATTTTGGTCCTGCACTTGCACGGGACTGAATTTTGCCAGCACCCCAATGAGCAACGAAAGTATTCTCCCCAGGGGGCTTCTAGAAAGGACCATAATCCTGCCCCACCAAGACTTCTGACCTGCAGATCTGTACTATAATCTGTTTTAAATGATTAAATTTGTGATAATCAGCACTTTCCCCCCACCCAGCCACCCTTTTTTTTTTTTTTCACTCAGAGCTTCAGGAAGGTCGTAAGAGTTAAGATTTAATAGCGCTGTCGGGTTTCCATTGTATTTATTTCCAGGAAATAAATAGGAAGGAAAAAAGTGGTTGGAGCCACCAACCAGGTAAGGCTTTGTAGCCGGGGGCAACCGGACTTCAGAACCAAGCGGAGCTGGCTTCGACTCTTGGCTCCGCCCCCTTAAAACTGTGTGACTTTGGTGATCGACCTTGACTTCTCTAAGCCTCAGTCTCTTTATCCACACAAGTGAGCTGGTGAGAAAGTGCTCAGGGGACAGAGCGAGGGTGGGACAAGGTGCTGTGTGCAAAGAGCCCAGCTCTGAATGTGCAATAAACAGTATAATGTGTGATTAGGACTCTTAGCTGCCCTCCCAGCGGCCAGGCCATTCGCTTACGATTGCCTGTGATCTCTGCCTCTGGCGTTGGAGGGCTGTCCCGAGGGTGTTCTGGGCCAGGCTGGGGCAGACAGTGTCCAGGCACACCAGGCCTGGGCTGGTCTCTGTCACCCTGACGTGCAGAGAGGAGCAGAGGGAAAGGAACCTGCGGAGCGCTGTGAGGCTGGGGGGCCAAGTGGGCCTGCAGACCCTCTTTCTCCCCTCCGCATCCAGGCTCTCCGGCCCTTTCCAAGGCTGGGGACTGAAGAGGAAACACACCCCTGCTGGGAACAGAGCCCTGACCTGGGAGGGGCTGCAGATGGGCATATGTGGCCGGGGGCAATTGGCTGGGGGTGGGGGGGCGAAAAGGCAGAAAAAGGGAGTGCTTTCTTTCTCTGCATCTTGGGCTGTGCTTAAAACAAGTGCGCTTGGTATCTCGGAACAGGCTGGGGTGAGGATACTTGGCTGTGCCTGTGACTTGCTGTGTGTCTTTGGACAAGTTCCTTCCCCTCTCTGATGATAACCACAGTTAATGCTCATTAAGCCCTAACTTCATGCCAAGCTCTATTCTAAGCACTTTACAAATATTGGATAATTTACATACTGATGTAGGTATGATGATTATCATCATTTTGCACGTGGTAAGACAGAGACACAGATCAGCAACCTGCCGATCCAGGATTCAATCGAAGGCATTTTCTTCTTCGGCGAGTATGTGGGGATTTGTCATTTTCAAGACTCTGTATGTGTCATTGACTCTTTAAATCTTTAAACACTATATTTTCTTGACTCAATTTTTTTAGATTCCAATTGTGATCCTAAGACCCCGAGGTTACACAAAGGTGTGTGCCTGTTAAGAGAGATGGCTATAGACCCGGGTATCCTGACTTCTCTTCCTCTATTCATTAAGCCAGCACACACTTATTCATTGCCTACTGCATACCCCATGGTCTGCATCTATTATGTCCCTGTTGCAGTTCCTTTGCCTTGCCCCAAACCCTGGTCCTTGGAGGGCCCAGTACCCCTATCCCACCCCGTTCCTGTGCTCTGGAGGCCAAGCCCTTCATAGACCAGAACCCTAAGCAAACAAAACTGCTGGCAGGTTGCCCCTGCATTTGGGACCCTGTGAGCGAGCTCAGTTGACGGCCCGAGTAGCGGCAGGACCAGCTGCGGCTTGATGGAGGCCTGCCTGAGACCCTCATTGTTCCCGGACACCTGCCAGATGTCGGTCTCCCACTAAAAGGGCAGACCCCATCCAGGCAGGGCTCCTGGGCTTACAGGCTGTCGTAGAAGAAATCCACTAGATGTAGAGCCAAGGAAGGGGCGGTGGGCCAGGGACTGAGGCTCAGAGAGGAGGGGGGTTGTTCCCAGAGCTGGTTCTGCCAATAAGCCTGTGAGAGGGAGGAGGGCCCAGCATTTGGGGCTGCTGAGCAGAGGGCAGTGGCTATAAGGCCCAGACAGCCTAGGGGTTTGTCAGGGTCAGCGGGGCACCACAATGACATCATCAGCATTTAAGTCACCCCACTCCACCCCCGCCTGCCCTGCTCTACTCCTTCCCATCTGGGACGCTCGGACTTTAGGCTTCCAAGTAGGCTGTAAACGGCGAATCACAGCTCAACCATGTCACTCAGTGGGGGACTTTGGGCTTGTTACTTAATGCCCCCAAGCCTCAGTTTCTGCATCTGCATAATGGGCATGCTGATGGCATTCCGTTCACTGCCGAGCATCTCTACAGAGGATTCTGTGCTTCCTTGGCCTCCACATGCTGCTCTCAGTCCTCCCCTGGATCTGGATCCCCCAGACCACCTAGCCCTCAGTAGGCTGACTTTCCTTAGGTCATCACGGCCCCCGCCTTTTTTATTGTGCTTCTCCCGAGCTCCTCCTTGAGAGCGGCTCTGCTTTCAGAGAGTCCCCCCCCACTGCCATTAACGCACAGGGTCTCCCGACATTCCTCCCACCTTCCTGTCTTTGCACGCACTGCCCTTTCTGCCCGGACTGCTTCCCTGTCCTAATTGCGGCCTAATTACCTACATTCAAAATCTTGCTTAGCCTTCAAGGCCCTGATAAAATGATTTTTTCACAAGAAGCCTCTTTTGGTTCTGTCCCTCTGTGTTGTTCCTAGTCCCTTCTCAGTGCCTGCTGTGCCATGAACGTGCCCTTATGTGTTGATCATTATTAATTCGTGGCTTGGTTGCACCAGTGGCCTCCCTGGGGCCATGTTCTCTGCCCTGTCCCTTTGTCCTCCCCTCTGATTCTAGACTAGCCATGTGACTTACCTTGGCCAACAGAATAGTAGGAAACTCGATGTGAGTGGAAGCCTGAACAAGCTCGTAGGCGTCTCTTTCCATGGACTCTCCAGGCCCCCTATGATCACCTGAGCTAGCTTGCTAGAGGGTAGGACAGGTCTTTGTTTCCTCTCTAAGGCGAGGAGCTAGTTCTTACAGCCAAGGCCGTCCCAGATCAGCCAACAGCCAACCAATCACAAAACTTGCGGGGGAGCCCCAGTGGGAAGCAGAAGCAGCACAGAGCATGTGCAGTCAAGCCCAGCAGAAGCCCCCAGCTGACCATGACTTGTGGGCAACGACACGTGGTTAAGTCTTGGGATGGTTTGTTACACAGCAATAGGGAACCAATGCAGTTATCCCCAAGTACTTCCTGTGTATCAGAAAACCCCACTAGACACTCTATAAACATCATAGGATTGGTCCTCGCCTGAACTGGGCATGATTCCCATTTTACAGATGACAACACTGAGGCTAAGGGGGTTTGCCCCCTCTCCACGCCAATGACCCTAGAGGGTGGCTCTGTACCTTTCCTGGGAGTCTGATCCTGGCTTCCCCACTTTCTGGTGATGTGACCGTGGGCAAGTGTCCTTTCCTTTTTGTGCCTCAGTTTCCTAATCTGTGAAGTAAACGTGATAACCGCTACTACGGTTATGGGGCTGTTGGGTTAAGACTGATAGAAGTCGGCACTCAGTAAAATACTAGATACTCTGTTTCACTTTGTTCCTTTTTCTTGTTGTCTGAGAACCCGGTATTTTCACAGTGGTCATCTCTTATGTAGGTGAAGGCTCCTGGAGCCTGGGTCAGTGCCAACTATTCCGGGAGCCCCACCGCAGTGCTTTGTGCAGACTAGCAGCTTAACAAAAACGTACTCAAAAACTTTCAACTCTTTTTGCTAGAAAATAAGAGTAAACTTAGTGTTCTCAGAAGAGGAAGAGGCCAAGAGGATATGGGGGAGAATGATGAGATCTAGCTTACTATGAGGGCTTTAGGTTAGACTCAGGAGAGAACTTCCTGGGAGCGTACAAGAGCCACGGATTTGTTTTTTATCATTGTTGCCTGGATTTTGGTTTGGGGTGTGTGTGTGAAGGAGGTGTCCTGCTTTTCCCTAGAGCTCTCTGAACAAATTTGTAGGCTCTCAGGGAGACAGAATTTTCAGTCTATTTAGAGACCAGGGGGTGGTACCAGCAGGTGACCCCTCGCTGCCCTTGCGGCTCCAGCGAGCCTTCTGAGACTCGAGGAGAAAGCAGACCGCTCTCCTGCCTGTTCCTTTCCACTATTTTTCTTTGCAGCTGTCCCTGCATCTCAGAGTTCACATCTCTGCCAGGGACTCTATTTTGGGATTTGTGGGAACAGGCTGGTTTCGGCAAATAGGAAGCTCCAGAAATCTCAGCAAGCTCGTTCCCCTGGGCCTCCTGGGGTCCTCTGAGGGCAGAAGAGATTCGGAGGGGCTGCCTTGGGGCCCCGTGTCCGAGACATGTGCAGGCAGGAGGGCAAGGATGGCTCTTTCCCAGCAAGTGCACCTCACCCCTGCCCCGCAGCCGCGGAAGTTAGCGCTCCCCCAAGCCAGCGACCCCGTCCTCTGATGGCCCAGCTGGGGCTCTCGGGCGGCGGGCAGCGCGGCCCCCAAGTCTGCAGACACTGAGCCTGGCTGCTGTGAAAGCCGACACCGATTTTCCACTGATTCCCACCGCATCCCCAGCCTCCCTCCACCCCGAGAGCCCTGCTCCCACTAAGGAGCAGAGGAATCGTGGGGCCGCGGCCTCAGGGTTGTGCGGGGGCTGTGCAGCCTTGGGCAGGTGGGCGTGCGCGTCTGTGCGTCCACGTGAGCAGCTGAAGGTCTGTATTTGTCGCGGCCACGGCTGTGTGTTCACGCGGGTGGGCCGGCCTGCGCATGCGTGTATTGCATTTTCACAGCGAGCAGCGTGAGTCATTGAATTGCACGTGTGTGTGCATTGTGTTCCTGTGCCTGCTCCCACCACGTTCTAGAGGCCCTTATCTCTATCTAAATTTTTAATTCACTTGCCGTGCTTTGGTAATATTTGTTCATTGTTTTTGAAAGCTGGACATCACAGAGAACCCTATATATATGAAATATGTATATATATTATACATATGGTTATATATCGTATAATATAGAATGGTATAATTATAGCCAATTCATGTATCTGACAACACAATATGATTTATACAAACAAGGATGCATGACCCTGCCACTCAGAGAAAACCACTGTTCATGCATTGTATGTTTTTTCTAGTCTTCCCCTATTTAAATAGATGTCATAACACATAAGCAAGAATGACCACAAGAATGGTGTGAGGCTTCCCCTCTGCTGGATACTTTACACCTGGCCAACACACAGACACATGCCCCCGGATAGCTTATATATGTAATATCATGACTGTATAATGAAAAGGTTACATAAATATGTATTACAAATGAATGACTATTTGAATACATTTCGAAATTTACCAGAGTGGTTTTATAAATTTTCGAAGCATGAAATCTGTCAAGTAGAGTCATAATCTGCATAGATTTCTATACTCTCCTTTAAAACATTTTTATTTTGCTGTATTGATCATAAACCTCTCGGGCAGGCTGCACAGTATTCCGCTGTAGGGGCGACCCGTGGGTAATTTCACCTACTACCCACTGGCAAATATGTAGATGATTTTCATCCATTGCAAACAAAACTGCAGAAAGCACCCTTTGAGCCAAAGTGGAAGGCACATTTCTTAGCGTGAAGGAAGAGAGGGAGTTACCCCGTCAAAGGGTCTTCCCCTTTTGGTGAGTTTTGCCTGCTGTTTGTGTTCATACACAGTAGGTGCTCAGTAAATTAGTGTTGAATGAACAGACTGCCAACTGCATCAGCCCAGCTTTATGGAGATAGATGGTCTCATCCTCAGAATCCCTCTCCTTTTGGGTATCAAAATCTCAGATGAACTTGTGGAGATAGGAAAAGAAACCAAGAGTGGGACATCCCACTGAGGACACTTCGCTGCTGAGAAGGGGACAGAGCTGGTCCCTGGGAGTGTGCTCCCTCTCTAGGTACCTGCCCCTGGGCTGGCTCCATCAGGGAAGGAAGAAGAGGAAGGGAACTCCAGGTGTGACATCCGGGCTGCTGCCGCCATCCATCAACGGCCTCCTAATGAGATAATAGCCCTAATGTGTGAACATTGATTTCTGGGGTGACAGCAGAGCAGAGATGATTCACTTTCAATTTCCCATCGGTGATGCACCATTGATCTCCATGGGCACTGAAATATTTACCAGGGAGAGCAGGACTAGAAAGGCCCTGGCCGGGGAAGTGAGTGAGTGAGTGACCTGGGAGTTAGAGCTTCAGGATCTGAAGCATCTTACTTGAGGTAGAAAATCCCAGGAAGCAGATAAGGGCAGCCCAGCGATGTTTCGGAGCCAGGAAACGGCGCTGGACTCCAGGCCAGAGAGGGGGCTGTCAGCCCGAGCCTGAGCATGTCCCTCAGTTCTTGGGGGTGGCCCCAAATGACACCTCCTCAGGAAGGTCTTCCTGGATAGCCTCACTTAAAAAAGCCCCAGTTGCTCAATGTCACATCATCCTACGGTCCCCCTCTTTTTTTTTTTTTTTAGTTTTTAAATAAATTAGGTCACCCCAGGCTCCAGGCCACTACTAGTCTGCTCTCTGTCAGCAGAGACTTGCTTCCTCAAGAATTTCATATAAATGGGATCACACAAATGAGAGGCCTTTGTATGGACGCATCTTTTCATTTCCCTGGGGTAGAAGATTGGGGAGACACCGCTGCTTTGTCCCGCAAAGGTACTTTTATAAAGAACTGCCCAACTGTTCTGTAAGTGGGGCCAGCATCTTCCACTGCTCTCTGTGCCATAGGACAGTCTCGTTTGCAGCCCACTCTCATCAACACTGACGACACCCCACTGTGGATCTCTCCTGAGCAAGTACCTGATTTATTTTTCTCTGGGTACGTGTGTATGTGTCTGCTTCTCCCCAACTGGATTCCAAGTCCCCTGAGAGCAGGGACCTGTCCTCCTGGCTCCTCACTGTGTCTGCACCCTTTGGGAGGGGATTGGTGCAAAATAGGCACCTGCTAATTTTGCACAATGAACAGATGAACCGCTCCGGGCTGGCATTCCTCAGCAGCTACGTGATTATCCTCAGCCTAAGAAGCCAAGGTGTTTCTCCCAGATTTGCCAACACGTTGCCTGGGAGGAGGAGACACTTACTGCCCCGGGTGAGGGCCCAACCACCCAGCACCCCTGAGTCTCCAAATCCAGAATCCAAGGGGCGCTCACAGCTGGCTGAAAACCCTCCATGGCTTTTCCCATCTCCTTTGCCTTGCAGGCTAGACTTCTGAACGTGCCCATAGGGTGTGACGACCTTGATCTTCACCCGTGTCCTGTTGTATCTCTCGGCCCTCTTCCCGTTCCTTATGGCATCTGAACTCATCTGAATGTTTCATGATTTTCCTTTTCTCTGCCTCTCTGGGCCTTTGCAAAAACAGTTCCCTCCCCTTGGAGCTCTCTTCCCCACTGACTGAGCCCCTGCTCTATGTCAGAGACGGCTCTAATTATTTACACATACTGATAAGAGAAAGAATAATACAAAGAACAGTAACTGTCATTTACTTTACATATATATATTTTTAAAAGATTTTATTTATTTATTTGACGGAAAGAGGGTGTGAGCACAAGCGGGGGAGTAGCAGGCAGAGGGAGAAGCAGGCTCCTTGCTGAGCAGGGAGTCCGATGGAGCCCGATGCGGTGCTTGATCCCAGGACCCTGAGTTCATGACCTGAGCCGAAGATTGACACTTAACTGACTGAACCACCCAGGCACCCCTTACCTTACATACATCCTTTCATTTCTTCCTCATCCAAATGCTGTGGAATAAGTACCACTATGGACCCATTTTGTAAATTGGGAAAAGAGAGGCACAGAGAGGTGAAGACACTCTAAGCTCAAGACCACAAGGCTTACAAGTGAAAGAGCTGAACTTTGCCCTCCTGCACCCACTCGGTCTAAAACCAAGGTCTGACTCTGCTGTCTTTGGGGGATTCACCAGCTTCAGCGAGCAGAGGTAATTCAGGGGGTGAAATAAGAGTGTATATTCTGATCACTGCCATCTGCTGAGTGACTGGCATTGTGCCAGAGAAGATGTTTTACTGGTTATCCTGACCGTGGCCTGGCAGATACACATAGGGTCCCCATGTTGCAGGTAAGGTCAGCAAGTTCAAGAGGGATGAAACATCCTACCCAAGGTTACCTAGCCGTGAGTGGCAGAGTCAGAACCCTGGTTTGATCCTCCGTCCCTCCCAGCTTCCCACTTCCCACCCGGCCCGCTCAGGGTCCATCTCAGAAGGACATGGCCACCAGCATCCAGGCAAAGGACATCTAAAATCTCATCAGCCCCCCCCCCCCGAAAGGTGGGCCAGCCCTGGCTCCCGCTCCGCACTGTACAGTGGAACCCTTCCATGGGAAAGGTCACTCACCCAACGGAAGGTCAACTCTCAGCTGGGCCAAAACCCTGGGAAGGCTGATGGGCAACTTGCTTTTGGTTCATGGGTTGCCCTGGGTCCCGAGGCCCAGCTCCCCAGATGCTTCAATGCCAGACCTTCTGTCTCTGCATAAACAGGTTGTGGAAAATCACACACACACACACACACATGCTTGTGCAGAATCATTCTCCCTGCCACCCCCGTTACACAAGGCATACACAAACATGTCTGTAGCTGGGCATTCATCCCCCTCTGCCTCTGCCCCTTGTGTGTGCACTCTGCAGCCTTCCCACACAACACAGCACGAGGCACACAGCCGACGCACACTCCTACCTCCTGCACACTGACACACAAGCACACCTCCACGGGTGATGCAGCATGGCATCTAATTGTATGTTGATCCCCACTCACGTCCCCAGGCCCGTATGCAATCCCACACATTCACTCATGCACATACACACATGTCCACATAGATGTACAGAAATGCACACAGAGCATACATGAAAATGCATACAGTTGCTCCTCTGCGTCTGCACTCATACAATACGTATATGGAAACGTTCAGAGACCCCAAATAGATAGGCAGACATACACATGTGTGTCCACTTACACAACAGTCCCAGTCGTCCATACTCGGGCACCCACCACAGTGGTCCCGTGCAGATGTATGCGTATGTCCCATACGGGAATACATAGATGCACAACCCTGCATACAGAGTCAAGTACAAAATGCACGTGTCTCTGCCAACATGAGCCTCGACACATAGAAACTTGCACACATATGCACATCCATATGCCAGATCGCACACTTATCTAACCATGCCCCACACGTGCGCACCGCTAGCCATGTCCGGACGCGTGAAGCCATATGCACACACATGTATATCCAGATGTAAGGTACTCATCCCCCGTACAAGCATGAACAGCAGTCACGGATGTCCCCATGTCCTCTTCTCTTCTTTGGCCTTGAATTCTGCAGTTCTCCAACTTGCCCTGCCCATCCCAGGATCTCTCTGGACCTAATCGTCTCTCGATTCATAGTCCCTGCTGAAACTCTCATTTCCTGCTTGGAATATCCTAGTGAAATGTCTCATCATGACACACTTCATTTTCGGAAGACACTCGATACTCTGTGGAGACACGCAGGGGGGCCTGGTGTATCCGCTGGAGGTCCTGAGGGGCCAGTGCCAGGCGAGCTCTGAATGTTACCAGCATCCAGTGAGATGGAGAAATCCTTTATTTATTTGCAGGCAAAATCACACCTCCTCCCAGGGCTCTACAGCTCCTGGTCAGAAATTCTCTCGCCCTTTCTGTCCTTCCACTGTGCGTCACTTATACCTGTGCTTTAAAGGCCAGGGTCTTTGCCCCCGTGTTAGAGTCTTCTAGAGGCTGAGCTCCCCCAGGGCAGAAAACTGTGTTCCCCGTGCCTAGGCTGCCCAATCCCCGATGGTTGGAGGTGTTCAATAAAAGCAAATGGAAACATTTCCTGATTTGATGCGACAATGCATGAGGCTGGATTGGTGACAGGATATCAATGAAGGCTTAACCAGGCAAGCTGGCCAACCAGCCCCTTCCAGGAGATGGCAAACTACCATGTTTCATGGACTCAGATGTACCACGGACAGTAGACACGCCATGATTTTAAATCTCATGGGGGAAGGAGAGGCAATGCTATCACTGACTTCAAAATGTGTTTCCTGGATCACGTGGGATATTTTTATCTGATTCTCACTGAAAGAGCTCTTTCAGATTTATTTAGACATGTCTTTTCATCACACTCTGGCACATGCTTAAAAAGAGAGACGCCTCAGCAGAATAGATTGATTAGAGACTTCCCTACATTTCACCGGTTCTGAGTCCCACGTTTTTCCATATCACTTTTCAAATCAGAATTGTTGATGTTCTCATTTCTCATGTGATTCTATCCCTGATGGACACGTCAGAGGCATGTGTGATGCAGCATTTCGTAAAAACGCGCTTCTCCGTTATTTCTAGAATTTTCTTTCAAGTTTTGGACACTCATATGCAAGTTTGGATGCCGGTGCTTTCTTGATCTTACCTGAAGGTGCTCATTGAAGTTCTCAGAGATAACCAGAGCAGGCACAGATGGGAATCTCCTGTTTCCCGGCTGGTCTACCTGGACAGCCAGAAGAGAGATGGTCTTATTTGCTGTCTTTGACACTTCACAGGCTCTCAAAATAGAAAACATGCCCAGGACAAAATAAGGCGAGTGGTAAAGTCTTTCTGGGTTCTCCCACGTATCTGAGAGGTTCCTGGGGCTGGTGGGCACCTTCTTTGTCCCATGAGACTGCAGTGGCCACGAGAAGGGGGCGGGCATTGTCTCAGACCCTCTGGGGCAGGTGTCTGGCCGAGAAAAGCAGGTAGAGAGGAAAATGGAAGGTATTTGGATAGAGTGGTCAGACACCCCGATTCTGCTTAGTTTCCCATCTGAGTTCTTCTTTCCCAGCATATGGCTGGGTGGGGAAAAGTTATAGCATCTCTGTCTCCTTGCCTCTTGGAGGGATGTGGAAATGTTGACTTTAGAGAATGCCATGAGGGTCACCTAGAGCTTTATTTCCTTTCTTTCATTTGACAAATGATCACTGCATCACCAACTGTGATCCAGGCACAAGGATGAATACAAAGATGTGGTGTAGAATCCAGCAAGCAGAACCATGGGTCCCAACCCTCAGTGGGCATTGGAATCACCCTGAGAACTGCCGCCCCAACACACACACATACACACACACACACACACATACACACACACACACACACACACCCTGCTGGAAGTCTAAAGTAATTGGCCAGCAGTAGGACCCCACTTAGGGGCATATTTAGAAGCTCTGATGGTTCTGAAATGCATCAGGGTTTAGGATCATGGAGGAGTATGTAGTACCTGAAAAATGCTTCATAAAATACACAGTGTTATCATCATTTGTTGGCCTCACCTCATTTATCCCCTCATACCCACCTGCCCAAGTTCACGCACCTTAGTGAAGAACAGATTCAGCCCAAGAGTATGAGAGCTGGCATCTGAAACCAAGCTCATCTGGATCTCTCCCTCCCCTCCCAGTCCTCCCCCTCCTCTCCCCTCCTTTCCTTTCCTTCCCCAGTGAAATACTGCAAGTGAATGAAATCATGGAGAAAAAAAGTAAGCACGCCATGTTTCCAACACTCATTCATTCATTCGGCAAATATTCATTAGCACTTCTGCATAGGCTGAGTGTAGTAGACCGGCCAGATAGTGCCGACTTCATGGAACTTCTGGTTTCTAATATTTGTTTTAGATGCTTTTTCCCTGAGAACGATGTCATTAATGACATAGCACAAATGTCCCAGGTCACTCTTCCTTTTCTTCTTTCCCTCCTGCCCAGTGGGAGGATTAAAAGCTACCCCAGTTTTTTACAATTATCAACCCACCTATTTATCTCACATTTATTCCTCAATGCTGTATAGCATCTGTTTGTATATTTTTAGGACTTTTGATACATAGTCTCTCCCTACATATATATTATGTGTCTGTGTCACTCGGTATACTGTTCTCCAGCCATCCTGCCCAGGCTGTCCATATGGCTTTGCTGTTCCCGCTGTGTAGGACATTTCATCCTAGGACCCCAGTACTGTGGGTTCAACCCTTCTCTTCCTGAGGGACACCACATGTCCCTTTGCATATTTACAATATAAACAATACAGCAGTGGACATACCATTGGTATGTGTGCATGAGGATCTCGGGGATTTATGCTATGGAGTATGACCTCTGAGCCATGTGAGGTGCGTGCCTTAGCTTTAGGCAATAATTCTAAATTGGGGGAAACCAACCCATTCTCCCAGTACAGACTCCATCGCTCTACCAGCCCCGGTGTTCGGTTTCTTCCAGCAGATGGGGGAAGAGAAAAATAATCTCTTCTTTTGTTTGCCACGGTCACTTGCTTAGTGAGAATAGACATCTCTGCGTACACTTACGGGCTGTCTGTATCTTCATTTTGCTGCGAAGAGCTTGTTCTTATCCTTGTTCCGTATTTAAAAATCAGTTTATTCATCATTAGATCTGAGCTCTTAACCACTACAGCTGGCCAGCTTCTCCAACGGAGGAAAACAAATGCATCTGATAAGGGGAGCTGGAGGCCTAGACCTGCTTCCTCCGAGGGCCGGGAAAGCAGCCCTTATTGACTGGTTTCTATCACTCATCTGATTAAAGGTACCACTTACTTCCAAATGCTTAGAGTCGGGGCTGGAGCCATTCATAAAACTCATATTGAACGATCGGCTTTCACAAAGTTTGCCTTAATGTTTTTGCATGATATTGATCTGTGGGGGGAACTATAAAAATTGACAGCAGAATAAACTTTGAAAGACGGCTCTCGCTCAGCCGAACTGGGATCAATGCAGATCGACCGGGGCAATGAGAGGGGAAGAAACAGCCCCTTCTCCATTAGCTGGTCCCCGCTCGCCCAGCACAAGGCTTTCTGGATCCTTCTTGGCTGTGCTTAGGGACTCATGCAGATTCAGGGGTGGTGAGGTTAAGTGTTGAAGGTGGCGGAGAAAGTCCTCAGCCCGAGGTGGGAGGTGTATAGGTTGTTAGTTAGCGGCACCTGAGAAACGTCCTTTTCCCTTAGAATCTCTTTCCACCTGAGGAGTGAAGACACCAGGGAGAGGAAGGCATGAAAGCGTGTATTGAGCACATACTATGTCCCAGCTGTCCAGGTTGGACACTGTGCAAACACTCAGGAAGTAGCATAAGGTCGGCTCCACGGATCCCTGCCAGATGATGTCAGACAAGTGACTCCATCTTTGTGAACTTCCCTTGACTCCTGGAAATTGCAGAGCATTGTAACACCTACCTTCCAGGGTTGTCTTCTGGTTTCAATGGGTCAGCATGGTGCCTAAAGCAAAGTATGAACCTAGACAATGTTCTTTAAGGGGCGCCTAGGTGGCTCAGTCCATTAAACATCTGCTTTCAGCTCAGGTCATGACCCCAGGGTCCTGGGATTGAGTCCCGCCGCAGACCCCCTGCTCAGTGGGGAGGCCTGGTTCTCCTTCTCCCTCTGCCTGCTGCTCCCCCGGCTTGTGCTGGCTCTCTCTGCGTCAAATAAAGAAATAAAATCTTAAAAATAAATACATAAAGTATTCTTTATTATCCCAGTCAGTCCTAGTCATAGCCCTGTAGTTAGAACAGTGTCATCCCCACAATGAAGAAGTAGAGACTCAGCTCAGAGAGGTTAAGCGATTCTCCCAAGATCACATAGCGAGTAAGTGACAAAATCTGAACTCTGGGCTCTGAGTTCGAAACCCATGCTCTTTCTGCCCATGATTATCAATCTTGGGATGAGGGAAGCACGGGGCTCTCTGATCAAAGGCATGAGATCTCCCGAGGCATACCTGAACTGTGGACACCTTGAGGTCTCCCTACCTCATCACCCCAGGATAAGCATTGTTCCCCAACCCTGGAAGCATCGCCTCCAAGGGACCTTGGAAGTTTGGTAGTAGATTCCGAAGAGCCATGCACTGTGGGGCTCACTATAGGAAGCAGCACTGGGGAGATAAATGTGTCCTATGCAGCGACTCATTCTCAGAGTACTTACGGAGGCCTTGTTCTATGTCGGGCGCTGTGCTGGGGGCCAGGGAAATAATGTGCAACATGGCTGAGGTACAGATAGTCAGCACAGAGTGGATGATGTACTGATGGGGTGGTGATGTAGGGGGGAATGTGAGAATACCAGAACAACTGTCCCAAAAGGGCAGCTCCACTGAAACTAGAAGGACTCAAAGGACATCTTAAAATGCAGATTTGGAGGCACTTCCTTTAAGAATTCTGGTTCAGTATGTGGGGGTTGGGGAGAAGGAGGCTGTCCCCAGGGGAGAGCCAGGTTGGGCAGCCTCGAGGCTAGCGGACTTCTTAGGATACTCTTTCTCAATCCTGGCTGCACGTTAGACTCACCTGGCGTGCTCCAGAGACTCCCAGTGGCCAGGCCCTTATCCAGAGCAAGAGAACCGGAATCAGCAGCTAGGAGGGGGGACGGGGCACCAGCATTTTTGCGGGGTTCCCAGAGTGATTGTGATTCATGGGGAGGGTTAAGAATCCCTGCTTCTGGAGACAAAGGCCACGTTCTGGAGCAGCAAGTGTGGAGGGGGAACATCAGGCTGCCTCGAACTTTCTTTGAGCAGAGAAGAAGGTTAATAGCATGTGATAGGCACTTTGGGCATACCTGCCCCTTTCCCATCTGCCAACGAATTGACTTAATGTTCACGAAGTCTGGGCATGCCATCATGCCTGTCGCCCCGATGAGGCCCTCAAGAAGTAGTGAGGTTGAGTTACAGCCCTGAGTCACCGCGCTGAGATGAATCCCGCTCAGCGAACCCTCAGAATGTCCCCAGACTTTGTGGGGCTGCAGAGGCCATGAGAGCATCCCGGGGCGAGAGACGCGGGCAGTGGCTCCCTCAGACGTATTTCTGGGCCATGGGCCAAGGATGGCGATGGATGTTTTGCTCTGGATATCGGCCGGGGGAGCCGGCGGCGGGCGTGGGGGGGCAGGAGGGAGTTTCCTGGGTGCTAATGGATGCCACGTGAGCAGAAACACCCCACGGTGAAGAGTGCATTTATTATCTCCGTCTCTCCCGCCGGAAAATTGATGACCGCTTCCAATTCAGACTTCAAAGTGCAGCACAAAACCAGCGGCAGCCCCTTCCCCGCGCCTCCTCTCCACTTATTTATGTATTTATTTCCTTTTCTCTCGGGCCCGCGGAGTTTGCTCTCTTCAAATGCCCTCCTTCTTTGGTGGAAGCCAGTCCAATGCCAAGAGAGAAAACTCCGCTCAGTCTGGTCGTCACTTACTGGGGAGACGCAGGGGCGGGAAGCGCCTATCCCCCCCCCCCATAAATAACCTTCCTCTCTCCCCAACCCACAAATCACTCCAGATTTTTGGAGTAAATAGTAATTGCTGTGTTTTCCCCGTGGGCATAGCTGAGGGTATAGGTTGTGCGTGTGTGTGCTTAATTTAATTTTTTTTTTTTTGAACCTTGTAAAAAGCATTTTCTGTTCCACCCACCACTTCTAAACACTCTTTTAAAGGATTACTGCTCTCTGCCTCTGGAGTTGGGGCTTGGAAAGGCTGGAGATTTACTGCAGCCCCAGGGTACCCAGAGGCACACCGGCTCGGTTCAGGGCCAGAGGCCTGCTTTTCTGTTGTTTTACTTTGGGGACACACACTCTGACACCCTTAACACCCTCCCCTCTATACCGGTCACCACACTGCCCGGCTCTGGCCTGCGTTCTTCTTCTTCAGCAGCACCCCCCCCCCCCGCCCCCGGCTGGACAGCCCTGCTCTCTTTAATCTGTCATCTGTACCAGCCACCCTGGGATGACCTTTCTGAGCCTCTGATCTGACCATCGTACAATGCTAATGATTATTTCTGGTTCCTGCCTTAAGATCTTCCAGCAGCTGTCTGCCCTTGAGTTCCTCCTCCTGAGCAGATCTGGGGCTGGGATGGAAAGGCAGGTATTTCATCTGAGGGATGCTAGGAGGAAGACGGAGGGAGGGGGCAGAGGGGTGAGCCAGAGAAGGGAGGAGAGGCAGAGCTGGTGACTCCCAGGGGTTCCCAGGGCTGAGTCCCTGGCAGCTCAGGAGGGGGTGTGGAGCGTGCTTCTGGTGCAGAAGTTTCTCCTCTATGTTTACAGTCAATTCCAAGGGTGTTTGCTCCTCCGTCCTTCTGGGTTGTGCCTGCGGGTGGTTGAGTAAGGCTTCGGCACCTTGGAGAACGCACAGCGGAGATGAGGTGACACACCTGGACCCCGGGGATTGGGCGTGGGATGTGACGGGCACCTGCCGCACCACCCGTCACTCTTAGGATAAAGCCCGGGCTCTCTAATGTGGCTCAGAGTATCCGCAGGAGGTGACCCTGGCTGAAGTGTCAAGCCTCATTTCTTTTTCTGGCTGTCTCCCCATCTAGCACCTTCCAGTCCAATGGCATTGAACTCTCCTTACACCTCCAAATAGATCCAACCACCTCCGTGTGGTTGCCCATGGGACTGCCTCCGTCTGGATGCCCTCCCTGATGGTGTCCACTTTGATCTCAGTTTGAGCACCTGTCTCCAGGGATCCCTTTCTGATCGCCAGGTTGAAGCATCTGTCCCTCCCCTTTGGCTTGCCCCCCTCTGACTGTCCATCTGTATCAGATGAATTGTTCATTTAAAATGTACACCTGTGCTCAGTGGTCTGTCTCCCCCTCCAAAGTCAGATCCTAAGGGATGGGACTCATCACTGTATGCATCCTAACGTAGTACACCCTCAATAAATGTTGACTACGTGGATGGGTTAACATGGGTCGTTCTGTTTGAAAGGCCCCTTCGGTGGGCTTTCTTTTTTCCTGGCTAGGACACAAATCCTTTACCCGTGGTCTCAGTGCACCTGCCATCTGGAAGAGGAATGACAGTGGGGCACACTGGCAAAGCAGGGAGTTTGGAATCAGAAGGCCTGGGTCCTGAATTTTCTGGAGTGAGAACTTACCGTCTGTTGGCTCTGTGACCTGGAAAATGCCACTCCCCTTGGTAGCTCTGTGAAGGGTCAGACTAGCCCGGACTGGACTACCATTCCACCTTGTCTTTCCTTCTCCCACGGCAGAAACCACGGCTGTGTGGAGTGCTGGGTGTTTTCTGTGTCCCGCCTGTCTCCCCTGGGCTCTGTGCCCTGACGGCCCCCATACCCTGTGGGTTCCAGGTGGGCTCAGCAAGAGGAGAGCAATGGCAGGAAATCAGAAAGACTGTGAGGGACAACGTTAGGGAGTTTGTTTCCCGGTGTCCCCCACAGCAGGGCTGCTGTCCTGGGGAGAGGCGGGGGAGCACAGGAAGTATCTATGCTCTTTATAGTATAGTATGCCGGCAAAGAATGGGGGTTTGGAGTCTTACAAACCCTAGCTGCGTGACGTGGAGCTGTGCTTTCCCCCATCTGTGGGGTGTGGGTAAGGATGTCCGCTGGAAGATACTGATGATGAGCTCTATGGGCTTCTGGCTCTGTTCCCAGTGCCCCTCACCTCATTGTGGTTGTAGCTCTCTTTGTGTATCGTTGTCTCACCCAGAAGATTTTAAAAAGCCCCTACCTGGTGGGGTTTCTGCCTTAGATACTTCTGTAGCATTCTCAGTGCTTAGCTCCGGGCTGGGCGGACACGAGACCCTCACGACGGATGGAAGGGAACCCACATGTACTGTGAACCAGGTTTTATTCTCATTCCAAAGATAAATAAATGGAGACTTGAATGACTGGGGAGCATAACAAGGTCATGGATCGAATTTAAACCTGACTTGAGCTGATTGACTCCACCGGCTACACATAGAGCCACTGGCTGATAGTCTGAGTCCCTGACGAGGACAGAGACACCAGTGATAAGACTCCCCATCAGGTTATGTGATTGTAAGCAACAGAAACCCATTTGGCTGCCCCGTGCAAAGACATGGTTTCACTGAAGAGAAACAGGTCTCACCCGAGGGAGCAGGATCAGCTGTGAGAAAGGGACAGGGGACTTGTCAGGGAAGCGACGGGCAGTCCCTCCCAGGAGCGGCTTGGAAAGCGAATGAGCACCGACAGCATTTGGTCTGTGAGTGACTCTGCTGAACATACGGAGTCCAGGGAGGAAATATCTGATGAGCTCAGATTGGTCACATGGCCTCTTGGCTAAAGACAGGGGGCGTGGACTGTCCCGTTGAGACTGCACGGGATGAGAAGGACAGGAAGTAGACGCCACGTCGGCCCCAAACAGCTGAGGTCCACGCAGCAATGGTATCAGCTGTTTTTCACAAATGGACCACATTTACTGGATCTTTCCACGTGTCCGTGGGGCTGCTGCGTACAGTCGTGTGGTCTGTGTCCCGCTCAAGGCCATTTGGCTGAGACACCACAGGGCTGCTAAGTCCCAGCCCCACCTGTGCTGGCCAAATGGCGTATCTCCCCAGAGGAAGGGATCTCTTTCGTAATGTGCAAAAACACAGCAGGCACTTTGTATAAATCATCATAGTTAATCCTCTTAACAACTCTGAAAGGTAGATTAAAGATGGCAACAAATCCTTTGCTTTTTCTCCTCCCTGGTCAAATCCTTGGGGAATGGAACTCCTACTGTTTGCATCATTGACAGGGGGGCGTCTTTCTCTGCCCCTTGAATCTGGAGTGGCCCCAATGACTCTCTGACCAGTGGAATGCTGAGGTTAAGTCCTAGGGTTTCCAAGGTGAGATCGTGAGGATCCTGCTGCTTTTTTCTGGGTTTCTTGGACCCCTGAACCACCATATACAAAGTCCAACTACAACATTCCATCGATCCATTGCAGAGCTCAGATTCAAGGGAAGGAACAAGACATCATGGGAGGGGTGTCAAACAATTTATGTACATCTTCAATCTCCCAAGATGTGAGTTGAATTCATTCAACAAACATTTATCTGTTGAGCACCTACTCTGTGCCGGGTGCCGATGCAGGCCCTGCAGAATATAGTGATGAGCAGAACAAAAAATGGTTCCCACATCCCAGAGCCTTGCATTCCACTCAGAGTCTGCATTCTGGCTTGGGTACGTGGATTAATGACCTGGAAAGAAAAGTTGAAAGTGTCTAGCCTACAACTTTCAACCTGATGCATCCATCCCCCAAAATCATCCCACTATGATACAAGATAGGACTCACCCTTTCTGGGTTAATTCTTTAATCATTAACCATCTGCATTCATCCTCAGTAACACTTGAGAAATTCCGAAGTGGCAAGAGGCAGCTTCTCTGCCTCCTGCTTCCCAGGTGAGGCCCGGGGTGTTGCGGGGTTTAAGAGCTAGGTGCTGCCCAAAGTCTGGTAATTGACTCAGGTCCCCTGTCAATGAACTCTGAATTGAGAAACCTGCTTCGTGGGACCGACAAGGAAAGAGGGCATTAGGGGGAAGGAGGAATCTGGAGTTGCATTGTGGTGAGTGGGGCCAGCCAGCGTCCACACTGTCTGCAAGCTTCAGGATCTGTATGGGAAGGTTACTTTGGGTCTGAGGGCTGGGTCTGGGTAGCACGGAGGAATTTCACACATGGTGCAGCCAGCCTGGCTTGTGTTCTGGAATGATACATGTAAGAGGCAGGGTAAGCTCCTGAGTCATGGAGCTAATTCTGAGCTCTTTCAACCTGGGTGCCTAAGAGATGAGCAAAGCCCAGACTTCAGCAGCATCAAAGAGGTTAGATGAAAAGTTGACAGTTTCATCAGGGAGCAAAAGGCTGAATCACGCAGGCCATTGCGTTCCCTTGCTGGAGTCAGGCGTAAGGGATTAAGTGTGCTATTTTAGGGAGTTCCTAAGTGCTCCCTCGGAGGGCTTCCAACGGAGGTGTGTGATTCCCCATGAACTCCCCAATTACATCTTTCAAGATTGAGCCCAGTTCGTTTTCATTTCCTATATTGGGCAACCACCAATGACTATTTATTGAGATCTAACTCTGAGCCCCCACAGATGCCTTTTATATTAATCACCTAGATTTATTTTTCTCCAGATGTGCTCTGCAGAACACTCACTTTCCAGCATGTCCATTGGCGGTTAGGGTTAGGGTGAAGAGGCGAGGATGGGTGGAAGTAGGCTGGCATTATGCATAAAAAGAGACGATTTCCCGGGGCGCCTGGGTGGCTCAGTTGGTTAGGCGACTGCCTTCAGCTCAGGTCATGATCCCGGAGACCCAGGATCGAGTCCCACATCAGGCTCCCTGCTCAGCGGGAAGCCTGCTTCTCCCTCTCTCACTCCCCCTGCTTGTGTTCCCTCTCTGGCTGTGTTTCTCTCTGTCAAATAAATAAAATATTAAAAAAAGAGAGAGAAGATTTCCCTTGTCAAATGCAAAATGCACTAGGGAAACACTTGAATAAATTTTCTCCAATGGATTTCTGTACTCTGAAACCTTTAAAGTCTCTGCTATGTTAATGTCCATGGGAAATATCTAAAAAGGATTTAGATGGTTAGCTTCTCCCCAACTCCTGTTGAGCCATAGGACCCCCGTTTGTAGAGCAAAGGAATTGTTTTTTGACAAAGATGCTTTGAGAAACATTGTCCTTGAATTACTAATTTAGAACAATTCTTTCAAATTACAGGTGTACAAATTAACCAGAGAGCTTGTTAAAAATGTAAATTCCCACCTCAGATGTTAAAATTGGGTAGGTCTTGAGAAACGTTCAGAAATATTCATTTGGGGCACCTGGGTGGCTCAGTCGGTTAAGCGTCTGACTCTTGATTCTGGCTCAGGGCGTGATCTCAGGGTCATGGTGTTGAATCCCACGTTGGCTCCGTGCTCAGCATACAGTCTGCTTGTCCTTCTCCCTCTGCTTCTCCCCCTGCTCTCTCTCAAATACATAACTAAATAAGTCCCTTTTTTAAAAAAAGAGGAAAATAAGAAAGACTCATTTAATAAACATCTCAGGTGATTCTGGTGTGGGTGCCTCATGGCACCCGCTGGGCTCTGAGAAGTGACTTGTCTCACAGCGAGTTTTTGTAGAGTTGGAGATTGGCCTGGATTCCCTGTTCATAAGCAAAAACAAAAACACAAAAACTTCCCATGATCTAATGAGAAATGCAGTGCTTCATATGCATCAGAGATTTCCATATATAGTGATAAAATTAAATGTTTTGAGATGGTATTGAATTCATGGGTAGATAAGTAATAAATGGATGAATAGACGAGTGACTATATTCCCCTTATTCTAGTTCTTTATACCTCTTGGGTTTTGGTCTGTTCTTCTGATGGCAAAGTAAACTGAGGTCCAGAAAAGGTAACTGAATGTGTTTCTTGGATCTTTTACTTTTTAACTTTGTGGTCTTGATCAAGTCATGTGACCTCTTTGGGCCTCAAGTGTAACATGAAGAAAATAAGTCACTCTGTCACATTGTTGAAAATATTAAATGACGCAAAGTATGTATAGTGTTGGCATGGTGCCCAGCATGCAGAAAGCCCTTTAAAATATTGACTACCACCAATAATAATATTGATAACCATGAGTGGTAGACCAATGCCTGTTGAGAAGGAAGGTGAATCCCTTCTGCTGGATAACAATGCAACACTTACGTGCTCATAGGGTTTGACTTTCCTCGTGTGTCTGGTTAAGGCTGTCAGACAGATACCCAGAATCCCAGAGTTGGAAGGGACTCTGGAATTCACCTTATCCAATAGCTAACAGTTAGTGGAGATGCCCCATGAAAAACCTCCAGTGGTCCCATCTACTCTCAACTTATCACCTTCGCTAACTCTGAACTCACCATCTTATAAGCAAGCCCAATTCCTTTCTGGAAACATAGTGATTTTGAGCACTGTTCCCCAGTGTTGACCGACTATCACAGTTTCTAGAAGATGCTCCTCAAGACAAGAGTTCTGTATTCAAATAAACATGCAACATCCTAAGCTCTAACCCCATCCCTTCCCTAGAGATATCTGTAATGTCCATTGTCATGTCAAAGGCTTTGAGAAGTTCTGCAGTTGAAAAAAAAAATGAAAAGATTCATCCTTGTGGACCCCAGGGCTCTCTCCAAACTCATTTGACCAAAAAAACGCTATAGACAGCCTCTTGAGTTTTGTGTTTTTCCGCTATGGGATCACCTTGAGGATTTCTGTTAGAATGTTTTCTCATCTAGTAGCTCATAAGTGATTTTTTTACAATCTTGCCAATAGGACATTATGCCAGGTCATTTGGGTCTTGATACTACTGCTGTCCCTTCTGCACATGCGTACTTCCCGCATCCAGTGCTGGCCTGAGTTAGCACGTGCCGGTGGAGCTGGACGGCGTCTCACAGCTGACACTAAATGTTTTGAATATCGCTTCTGCAAACTACTTATTTCTCAAGCCTGTCCTCTCTCCTCTTCTTCTTGGTGTAATCAGCTTCGTAATGCTTGAGCCCTTCTCTTGGGAACACTCCATTCAGCTCAGACTCTGGATTTGCTCTCAACTTGCTTCCCATACTAGCCATTGACTTCCGTTTGCCTCCCCCGGTCCCAGAAAATGTGCCTGGAGAGGTTGGTGATAAGCCAGAGGTCCCAGCACAGCGCTGCTGTTCCCACATTGCTATTGGACCGTGAGATTCAAGCATGCATGAGCGTAAGCACACACACACGCCCCGCCCAGATCACCCCCAAAGCGGATACCCCACCACCACCCCTTCCCTTCCCTTCTCCGCACAAGGCGAATCCACTTAGAGAATTTCCAGAGCCCTTTCTTGGGGAGGGGAGGAAGGTTAAAAGTGTACATGTAGCATTCTTTCTGGCTCTGCTCAGAAGCCATCAGGGCAAAGGGAGTGGGGTTTCTGGTTTCAAAGGGAGCCTGGGTAAAGTCGCGTCTTTTAGTTGCAACCCCTCTTAGGAAAATGGAGAGCTTTTTTTCTCTTCTGCAAGCAGAGCCATAAATCATGAGCGCTCCTCCAGTCCAGGGAGTGGGGGTGGGATTAGGGCTGTTCGGTTGGATTTGTTTGAGTGTGTGTCTTTTGGTCTTGATGGCCCTCCCCCTTCATAAACATCAGCTTGTAAGTTCCCATCCTCCAGAGGACACACCGAAGGCATCACGTTAAATATTTAGAACAGGAAACCACCTCGTGCTGCTGGATGGGAAAAGCAATCTCAGGGAAGGCACTCGTGCGGGCTCCCATCACTCTCTAGACCCTGTAAATGAGAAAGCAGCCTTTTGATACCTGGCATGTCACCCCAGACTCTTCCTGAGAAAAGAGCAAGGGTTGGCAGGCCCACAGGCAAGGGCTTGGCTGGGAAAATATTTCTCCTCGGAGCATGGTTTTGTAGGCCAAGGCTAATCGATAAAATACATTTTTAATAGGCTTTTTCTTGTGAGTAAGGTGGTTATGTGGCTCACTGAAGGGAGACAAACCTGGCAGGAGGAAGAAGTCTGCCAAACCATCTTCCAGAGCACCACCCACATCCAGGTGCTTGTTTGTGTTGAAATGCAACACCGCTCATGGTGCTCTCCTGTGCAGAATCTTCTATGGCTCCCTATTCCCCGGGGAAGAAGAGGCAGGTTACCACAAACCAGAAGACACTTCAGAACTTGGCTTGGGTTTTGATTTTCCTTTTTCCCTCCTCAACATTCTCTTCCTTTTATTACCCATGCGCTTTCATGTCTTATATCCCCTTTACACTTGCTGCTCTCTGTGCTTAGAATGATGTGCTTCATCACCACTTAATATTCCTGGAGGAGTCTGACCTGACTATGAGTTTAGACTACTTTAATAGTAAATAGCAATGACCAGCAAAGAAGATATCTCAACTTGTATAACTGAGAAGTCAATATACATATGGGCTTCAAGTAAGGCTTGATCCAGCACCTCAAGCAATGGAAGGAGGGCTCAGTTTCTGTCCACTTTGTGTATTAGACACCACACAAAAACTCCATGATAACTCTTAGATCTCCCTTTACCTTAGAGTACTTCTAGCAGTTCTAGACATCATATATTCACTCTGTACCACTCCCCCCAAAAGAGACTCCTTTCAGGTAGCTCCAGTACAAGTTTTAGAATTCATGCTTTCAGTGGCTCAAATTAGATCTTGTATCTATCCCTGCACCAGTAACTAGTACTGAGAAGGTCATATCTATTTGCCTTTATACATGTCATTCTCTCTGCATGAAATACTTCTTATAAAACTCCTATTCAGCCCCCAAAACCTGAATCTAATGTCCCATAACTCTGTTAGGCTTCTCATTCCATTCCAACCTCTCCCAAGTGAATGAGTGATTCTTTATGTTATGTTCCCAACACACTATATTTATTTTTCTTTGTGCACATAGCACATTGCCTTGTTACTTTTTTTTTTTTAATTTGTAACGTCCCTTGTGAATTCTTCCAGGATCCTGAAAGCATTGAATTTATATCAATAGCCTGTGTGTTGACTCACATACTGTCAGACATACAGAAGATCTAGAAATACCTGTTGAATGAATGTGTGTGCCATGTGCATAGACATCTGTTGATATCATACCTTGGTTTTGAGTCATCAAGCAAGATAGAGGTCCTTGAACTCTCAGAATTGGCTTTGACTTAGAGCTTAAATAGATCTTAAGATATGGCACTTCCCTGTCAAGCGCCAACTCATTTTTTGCAACACACACACACACACACACACACACACACACACACCCTACCTCTCAAGGATCATCTTAAGATGTCCTTGGTCCCCAAAGCAGGCTTGTTCTAAACATGGATGGAGTAGAGGTCAGACTCTCAGTGGGACACAGGTGACTCCTCCCCAAATCGGGTAATGTAAGGAGGACTTAACAGAGGAGTATTTACAAAAGTGTGACTGCATATAGGGGAACCAACAAGAGGTAGGGAAGCTCTCCAGGATTAGCAGCAGCAGGAGGCGGGCGGAACTGAATGGAGAGAGCCGCAGGGACTCTGGAGAAGGTAGACAGACAAACCCCAGCATCCCGGCAGGGAGGAAACCAGGGAATAAACAGCCAATCACATTCTTCTGCCAGGGACCCCCAGTGTCCAAAGTCAAGCTGGCCCCAGGACGCAAGGGACCTGCTGGGGTGGCCCGCAGGGGTCAGCCTCCTGGGACAGACGCAGAGCGAGGAAGGGCGGAGAGGTGTGTGAAAGTTATCCCAGGGTGAGGTCCTGGGAGATGAAGCCGTGATTCGCGGGGGACAAAGGGGTTTCCTACATTCAAAGTGACCTCATTGCTTCTTTGTGGACCAGGGAAGATGACAGACTGCCTGCCTCAGTGTTCACTGGGTTTTGGCAAGGGTTTTAATAATGTGTTTTTGGAAAAGGTGGCTGAAGGGGGATTGTATGTCCGAATGTATCTGTGGATTCCTGGCAGACTGGATCATGACGACCCAGTGGCGGTGGCAGGTGGCTAGGAGACAGGATGGTTGTGAATCTGGACCACGGGCTCCAGCCTCAGCCTCGCCGGCTGGTGTTCCCAATGAGCTGGGTGAAAGCAGAATATATCTGGGTTCATCTTTCCCGGTGACCAAAAGTTGGGAGAACTAGCGAGACATTTAGAAGACAGATCAGATTGGCAAGCAGAGGAAACAATGAGCTGAGTTAAGGGAAATTGAGGGAAATCTCGACACTCGAAATGTCCGATGTGAAATTCCAAGGCCAAGGATGGTTTTTAAGGAATGAGAAGCAGTTGCCCAGGCGAAGGGGACAAAGGTGACTGGGGTTCGGCCCAGTCCGAGGACACAGAATGAGCAAAACAACATAGATGTGAAGCAACCCACAAGTGGGGCTGGAAGGAACCTTCAGGCACTTTGAGGCTGCTAACGGATATGTCAAGAGGCAGGAAGTGAGGAAACTTAATGCAGAGGAGCTGGAAAGAGCCTCGACTGAGCAGGGCTCAACGGAGAGCATCACCTTTACCTGGAGGGGACCAGAATTCAGGCAAGGGTTTTTAGCAGGTGAATAAATAGAGCAGATTACTTATTTATTCCCTCATGTATGGATGCAAGCATTTATGTATTTTTGTTTGGTGGCAGTAGAGTGACGCAGTTTTCTGTCCCAAAAACTTTAGTCTAAATACTCAGGAAGGTGGGAAGAGTTGTGCGGTGAACATCTGCAAACCACGGCCTGCGTACTACGCATGAAATTTTGCCACATTTGCTTTATCACCCATTCCTTCCCTTCCTCCACACTTTCCGTCACCACCAACCTGCTTGGTTCTTTGTTACTTCCTTGTAGGCTGCAGATATGGACACACTGAAACCCCATCCGATGCCATAGCCTTAACTACAGTTCATGTTTTATTACCACAGGTTTGATTTTAAATCTGATACCACTGCCCCTCACAGCTAGTAAGTTAACCAGAACCGGCGAATCAGATTTCAGAGCCAGTGACCATATCCACGATTACGTGGCATCTGGCCGGAGCCACCGGAGAGATTTAAGCAGATGACTGAGCTAACAGGTGATGGAGACTTAATAAAGGAACGAGGCGTCCAGACAGGTACCTGAGCAGGGGCCAAGATGGAGTGACACCAGGACCAAGGGGGAAGAGATGCTCAAACACAAGCAAGCAAGCTCTTTCATCAACCCCCTGGCCATGGCAGTCAAGACCCCGGACTCAGAGAAGTCCTTGAACACAGCTGAGCCTTCGCACGGACCTCATGCCTTCTTAGTCTTCCTTAGGTCCTTGACTCAGCCTGGGGCACTTGCCTGGGGAGGGAATGAGCAGGGCTCTGAGTCATAGGTCAGGCCTAACACACTTCCTGAACACGTTGAAGAGAATGAGATAAACTCCGGGAATGGTGACCATAGAAATGCTAGCAAACCACAATGGAAGATGGGAGGGCTTAGCGTTAGTGCTTGGGAGTGGAGTCTTCAGGCTTTCGTGTTTGGCTCCTTCTTCAAACCCAAACCAGTGGCCCCGGTTTAGTCATTTGTATAGACTTGGAAAACTCCAAAATGCTCATTTCCTTTTGTGTTGGACCCAGTTTTTCAAGGCACAAGGGGCTTTCCTTGGGACTTACGAGAGTGTAGGTAGGGCTCCTATCAAAGGCTCTTAGCAATGAGTTAGGCCACTTAGTATATCGTCTGCCATCCATGCATGATTAAGTGGCAACTTAGTAGGATTTCAGTTAATGAATAGAGATCAGCTAATTGGGAAAAAAAGGAAAGCAATTAGTTAATTCTTGAATTAGTATTCATTTTCCCGATCAACCATCGGTGCTGATTTTGCATGTGTGTGTGATGGGGTATATTTTCCGATCCAGGATAAAGCTATCTTGCCCAGTGATAAATAAACCCATGTCTGAATTTCCATGGCCAGTCTTGTGTCACATAGTGAGTGTAAGTAGACACAGGCCCAACAAGACGTTAAGACACTAACCTTGCAATCAACATGTAAATTCTCACTTCAACATGGCAGGGAATCCAAGAGAAGAATCTCAAGGAAAAATGTCATTAGTTTTCTTCCTGGCCTGGCCCTAATCGTTGAATGTAATTTAGCTAATGGAGTTTGTGTTTTTCATTAAATTATACGGACGTTGAAAAGATCTCTAAAACAATAGAAGTATTCTGGGGAGTTAATTACTCTTGGAGTTACTCAACCATCCTCGCTCTGTTCAGCAAAATTCTCTCTGATATGAATGAGAACAATGAGGGTGAACGGTTTGGATCATTATATGAGTTGTGATTTGGGCCTTTGAAACGTTCTTCAAAGATGGGGTTTGGAAGGTCTTAGGGAAATGTCGTACTTAACACTTTTATTTTAGAGATGTGTCTGAATCACAGACACATTGAAATAATTAGATCTTTATTTTTGCCTGGAAGGAGCTCATGTGATCCGGTGAGAAGGAGAACACTGAAGAAGGAATCAGTGGCCACTGATCATTTCTTTATTCTTTTACCCCAGCAGGTGTATTTTTGAGATCCCGGTGAATGCCCTGGGATCCGTGGTCAGTGTCTCCCGGCAGCGCAGGAATGCACCTCCGTCACGCTGATGAAGCCAGGCCCCTCTGGTTTCAAAATAGATGGGGGTCCTGGACGAATTCAGCCTGTTCCCAAAGGAAAGCTTCAGCCCATCGGTTAGGTGTCCCTGAATTGAATGTGGTAATGGGCTGACGGACTGTCGGCTGCCCAAGTCCCTTTTTTAGGCAGTGGGTTGGATCTATGACAGACTTTCCCCAACTCTGTTCTGCAGAGATCTAATTTGATGAGTCAGTAACAGATATGTAATAGATGTTCCGAAACACAAGTGGTCTGCAGCCGAATCACTCAGGAATCCACGCGCACCGTGCCTTGGCCCCAGAGAGTTCCTTCTTCCCGCCCCTAAGAAATAAGTTGACTGCTCTGCTCGGTGAAGTCAAGCACACTGAACAGGCACACATATGCCTCGCGTTCACAGACCTTCCCTTGCTCCCAGACTAAGCCGTGAGGCAGGGTGCCCCACGGGGTGTCCCAGGCACCAGGGAACTTCCCAGGAAAGGAACAAACCACAGCCATTCGGGAATTGCACACACGGACGGTGTTGCCTCCATGCATATTCTGGGCCTGCAGAGCTGAGCAGGAACGCAGCCGGCCCACACCGTGGGTGTCGCTTTCTGCTTATTGGGGGGCTGCCTGTTCGGTTTTTTTTGGATCCCTCTGAAAAGGAGGGCAAAGTCGAGGACAAAAAAAATTCAAGATGCGTGGGAGAGTGGAGCCATAGTCTTGAGGGTAATGACAACTAACATTTACGTAGCACGTGTGACAGGGTGGGGGGCTGGTCTATAGCGTCCACGTAATTCCTCAAGCAGTCTGATGAGTTGGGTGGGTATTGTGAGGATGTCTGTTTTAGAGATGGGGAAACTGAGTCACGAGCAATTAAGCCACTTATCTGGGGTCCCCAGTTAGTGAGTGGTGACTATCCTAGAGCTGAAACATCTGGTCCCAGAAGATATGCTTTTCTTTCTTTTCTTTATTTTTTCTTTATTTTTTAAGATTTCATTTGTTTATATTCAGAGAGGGTGCACATACCCGTGCACATGTGTGAGTGGGGCGAGGGGCAGAGGGGAAGGGAGAGAGAGAGAATCTCAAGCAGACTCCGTGCTGAGTGGGGAGCATGATGTGTGGCTTGATTCCAAGACCTCGAGATCATGATCCGAGCCGAAACCAAGAGCCAGACGCTCACCGACTGAGCCACCCAGGCACCCCTGCCATGGGCTTTTAATTCTTCTCTCTTCTGCCTCATTTATTTTTAAAGATTTTATTTCTTTGAGAGAGAGAGAGAGACAGAGGCAGAGACAGTGACAGACATAGCGAGAGAGATCAGGATTGGGGAGCAGAGGGAGAAGCAGGCTCCCCACTGAGCAGGGCGCCCAGCGCAGGGCTCAGTCCCAGACCCGGGCTGAAGGCAGACACTTCACCGACTGAGCCGTTCAGGCCCCTCTTCTGCCTCCTTTTCAAAACAGCTAGCACTAGTCTGAGGGATTACTGCGCGCCAGGTCCCGTGCTCAGCATTTGGTAAGCACCGTCTCATTCATGCCCTGGTGTGACAATAGTACGTTTATCTCTAGTTTACAAATAACACCACCAAGGCTCAGAGAGGCTCAGCCACTTGTGCACAGTTGCATCGCTGAGTGAGTGGTGAAGCCAGAAATCAGACTCAAGTCTGGCCAACCCTAGAGTCCGCAGTCTTAACTGAACTGTGAGAACTACATAAAATGGTGGATGTCTTGAGGAAGGCAGGATCTTTTCCAATAGCCAAGGTTGTCCCACAACGGAAAGCCTGAGGCTGGAGTCAGAGACGTCCAGGGCTCACCAGTGTTCCAGCAGGGGGAGGGGGGATCATCTCCCATCTCCCTGCACTGGGGTCCCTATTCCAGTAGGAACGATCACTTGGATCCTGTAACCATGGAGGATCCTTGGGTATGACAAACAGTGACAGAATCTCTGGTCATCAGAGGTTGGGCGTATGGTTGGAAATAGTACCTACTTTCTGGATCCATGGCACAATTTTTGGCATTGCAAATGGTTGCCTTCTTCGTTTGTTAGCTAATGTTTATTGAGCACCCACTGAGCGTCGAACTTCACGCTAGGCATTGGCGAAGGTCTTGTAGAGTTTACAACCGAGGGAGGGAATCTGAATTTTTTTAAAGATATTTATTTTTTGAATAATTTCTACACCCAACATGGGTTTGAGCTTATAGCCCAGAGATCAAGAGTTGCGTGCTTTACTGACTAAGCCTGCAAGGTGCCCCTGAAGTCTGAATTTTAAAAGGAAACAGGTAAACAAAATAAATAGACCATTGGCCAATGTTGGAAAAGCTATAAGGAAAGAAGCTAGAATCCAGATGGAGAATAGCAGGAGGAAATAGCAAGACATGGGGGACAAGATGCTCGGGATAGGGTGGTCAGGGAAGGATTCCATGAAAGTGACATTTAAAGCTGAGGCTTGAATTTTGAGAAGATGCCAGCCATGGGAGGATCTGGAGGAATACCAAGCCTGTAAGGGAGAGGAACTTAGGCAAGGACACATGCAGGAAAAGCTTGTTCAAGGAAATGACTAGAGGCCAGTGAGGTTGGAGTCATGAGAGAGGGACATTCTTGTGTGAGATGGTGAATATGTAGTTTGAACACCAGCCAAAATAGTTTATGCCAACTGCGATAGAAAGCCATTCAAGGGTTTAGAGAAGGAGTAATGTTAGAGGCCTTGGGTTTTTAGAAGACACCTATGGCTGAGCGGTCCAGGATGGGTTAGAAGAGGGCAAGAGAAGAACAGGCAGTTCAGGAACAAGGATGTGGCGGCCACCAGAGGAAGTGTCTTAGAGCTAAAATATGGTGACAGAGAGGTAGACAGGGCAAAAACGTGAAACGTATCTGTATGTATTTTTGTGTTGGAGGAGAGCAAAGAGGATTTGTTTATGGACTGGAGGACACTGGGATAGATTGTAGGGAAAGAAAAAAAAGCAGGTGATAAAAGGCAATGCCCAGCTTCCTGGCTGGATGACAACAGCATTGTCACTTGGATATGGGAAACCCCTCTGGAGAGTATACTGGCTTATGATTGCCGATCCTTTTGCCTTGTTTGCCAAATGCGTGACCTAGAAAATGTTGGGAAGAGCAACATTTGTATATTGGTAGTAGCTGAATCGGAAGGAACCCAGGCCAAGGATGGTGCACCAAGCTCTTGTGAACTGCCGAGAGCTGACAACCGTTGGGGGCCCACGGTCATCCCCACAGACGAAGCAACTTAACACACACACGGACTCCTCAATCGTCAGGGCTGTCAATTACCGATGGTAAACCACACGCTGGATCTCGACCAATCCCAGGCTCCCACAAAAGCCAACAATTAAAAGGTGTATCCTCGGTGGATGACCAGCCACTCTGGAGACCCCGCTGTCCCTGGGGCTTGTCTAACAGCTTTCAAGAGTACGCCCCAGCTCTATCTAGCTCCCGAAAACCTGGCCCAGGCCCTAGGAAGTGCTTCAATAATGGATGATCACCAATAAACAGCCAGTGATTTGCTGGAAATTATGAGCGATAAATAATTGAGAGGGAGGGAGCATGACCAGCGGTACCCTGGCCTCCTGCTGATTCTTCTTAATGCATTTTCTTGATGTAGTTTCCTGCAGTGTAGGGTGCAGACAGATACACGTCCCTGGGAAGATGCTGACCAGCAAGCTCGGAGAGTTATAAATACATGGGCTTCTCTGCGTTTTACTCTCTGGGAACTGCCCAGCACGGGTGGGGCCTGGCGGTGGCCTGTGCTCCATCCACCTGAACCCCACCTGCAGGCTGTGATGCTTGACTGTCCCCAGTGGGCAGCCCACCGCTGAGACCCTGAGAAAGCCTGCAGGTGGAAAACCTAAATGAGTTTAGGGAGCGATGAGAGGGATTGAGTCATCCATGAAGAGTTGGTGAGGGAAGTTCTGAGATGGTCTCAGTTGCCTAGATCATAAAGAAGTGGAGCTCCACGTGGTCCTCGGGTATCACACTCTCCCACCGCCGCCTCTCTCCTTGGCCTTTCTGGGTCAGGCGTGCTAATGAGTCCCTGGTGCCCACCGCGTCTCATCCACGATCAGCTCTCAGCCGTGGCATTGTGGCAGCCTCCAGCAGCACCTCCCGTCCTGTCTAGTTTTAATACAATAGCCAGAGAAGTTCCATCACGGGGAAGTCACGGTGTGTCTCACTTCTGCGCGGAGCCCTCCAGTGGCTTCCATCAGAGTCGGGATGAAAGTCAAGCTCCTTCCTGATCTGGGCGCCAAACAGTCCCCTGGCCTCACCTCCTGTTACTCTCTCTCTCAGCCCCTCTGTTCACAGCGCCCCAGGCTCCTTGCTGTTCCCGGCCGGCACCAGACCCATTTCCACCTCTGAGCCATTGTGCTGGCTGTTCTTTCTTCCTGGAGGGCTCTTCCTCCGGGGGCAACATGGCTTTCTCGTCCCTTTCTTCAGTGCTTTCTTCAAATAGCACCTTCCCGGGGAGGCCTTTTGGGACCACTCTCCTTACACCGAGTTCTCACTCGTGCCCCGCGGAACTGGCACCTCTTCTGACTTCATCTTCCCGCCAGTACTGACCGCCACCACGGCTGCTGTAGCCAATGACTGCAAGTGTAGCGGTTCCACAAATCCGCATTTGTCGTCTTACAGTTCTCTAGGTCAGGATTGTGGCACGGGTCTTTAGCGGGGTAAAATCAAAGTGGGGCTCAGGCTGCATGCCTTCTGGGGGCTGCAGGTGGGAATCTGTCCCCTCACCCTTTCCAGGAAGATTGTGGAGCCACTCGTCTTCTGGGGCTCGTGGCCCCGCCCTGTCCTCAAAGCCGCAGTGGCTTTGTCACTCTGCCCACCCTTCTGTGGTCACATCTCCCTCTGAGCCCTTTCATCCCTACCTCCACTAGCCTCTTTTAAGGACCCCGTCGAGGACACTGGGCCAGCCCACCGACACCATCCAGAAGAGCCTCCCTGTTCTAAGGTCAGCTGCTGAGCAACGCAGCTCCATCCACAACCTTCATCTGCCTGCTGCCACGTAGCTTAGCGTCTTCAGATTCCAGGCCCTAGCACGTGGGCACCTCTTGGGGTTACAGTTGGGGCCACTGCACCATCTGACCATCAGATCTGACGATTCTGATCCCTGTGTGTTTCTGGCAAGTACACTCGAAGCTTCAAGAGCACAGGCGTCTTTGAATGAATGCTTCATTGCTTTGTCCCCACCGAGTACTTGTAAAAGTACTTGCCACACAGCATTGCTCAAAAATTATTTAATTTGCGCGGGGGTCGGGGTGGCGCCTGGGTGGCTCAATCAGTTAAGCGGTTAGGTGTCTGCCTTCGGCTCAGGTCATGATCTCCGGGTCCTGGGATCCAGACACACATGGGACTCCCTACTCAGCCAAGAGCCGGCTTGTCCTTCTGTCCCTTCCCCTGCTCCTGCCCTCTCCGCCCCACAAATCAAGAAATAAAATCTTTTAAAAAACACAAATAAAAAGTATTTAATTTTGGAATGAATGCATGAATACATGGTGCTCCGAGACCATTCTCTGCCCTTCTCCACTCACCTTTGGATCCTGGGAGGACGACAGGGATGCCCTGTCTGCCACGTTCCTTGCCTGTCTATAAGCTGCTCACCGAGGCGTCCTTAACATCGAGTGCTTTGCTGCCCCTCCTCTGAAGTGTTCTGATTCTCTCAGGAAGCGTGACACGTTCTTGGAGACTCCTCTTCTCCCAGATCCTTTTATATTCTTGGATTGTGTGTCTTCTCTGGAATACCATAGGAAGATCGCCACGTTGTCTTTCGGTTTTGAGCCTTTGCATTTTGGATCCAGCATCTAGGAAGTGTTCGATATTTCTTTTCATCAGGTTCATTTATTTACTTTAATGGGAAGGTCCAGATTTAGTGAAAAGGGACTCTAGATTTGAGAAGTCAGTCGTGACTGGGGCCTGAGGCTCTGGGGATGGGGTGTATATTACACTTTGGAAAGTAATAACAAATTTGCTTTGAGTGCTTACCACTTGCCAGGAACTGTGTGATTTACGTGCATTATCTTATTTGATTCTTACAATGAAGCTGCTCTGATGCCAAGGTCCATGCTTTTAACCACGGGGCTAAGATGCCTGGGACAGCTGGAACCAGAAATAAGTCGTGTACAACACTCAGCGAGAGAGGGTGTGAGTTCCAGGGCATACATTTATATAGTTGTTTCCAAAGAGAGAGAGGGATCAGGTGCAAATCCTAAAGAGAATCAGAGGGAGGAAAACAAAACAAAACAGAGGTGAGAGAGCCAGAGGGCAGGAAGTAATGGGTAGTCCCAGCATGAGGTGACCTTCCCATTCCCTGTGCCCCAGCCCGTTATCTTCCCTACCTCCTGCACACATCTTTGCAGATAGGCTCTTCATAAAGGTTTCCCCAAACAATCCTGACCCTTGGAGTCCTTTGCTGTTGCCAAGATGCTGACAGACATCATGTGACTTGCCCGAGGGCACGGGGGGACCAGGTGAAAGCTCTAGTCTCTCCACCGTCTTAGATAAATGGCCCTTCGGCTGAGTGGGTCCCAGTGGGCACTGCCTCTGTTACTCTGGGGAAGGCCTCTGGGGGTCTCCGACAGCAAGCAGGTCAGAGAGAACTGGGGGGGAGTTCTATAGAGCATGCCAGGATGGCACAGGGTCTACTTTGAGCCATGTTGGAAGAGACGAATGAGAAATTATAGCGCCTAAGACCCTCCACCAGTCCTAGGACTTGGGAAGACCTCAACTCCCAGAGAGTCAACAGGCAAAATACAGCTGATGCTGAGAGCAGCTGCTGGGCCTTGGACATAAGAACTGGTTACAGCCACCCAGCAGGAACTCAGTCTCTTAATGACACTGGTTGTAATGCACCCTGAGTCCAGAGACTTGTAAATGAGCATTTAAATGTCAATAAAATGGGGATCATTTCCCTTATTTGGTAGTGAAGAATCCCCCCCTCATTCATTTCATTAGTATCTTCTGTATTACTATCATCATTAGTAGTATTTTTTTAGGAGAGAGAGAGAGCTTACGGGTGGGGGAGGGCCAGAGGGAGAAGGAGAGAGAGAACCCTAAGCAGGCTCCTTGCCCAGCTCAGGTCCCCCTTTGCAGGGCTTGATTTCACAACCCTGAGATCATGACCTGAACTGAAATTAAGTGCCTGATGTTTAATGGACTGAGCCACCCAGGCGCCCCCGTCTTTAGTAGTATTTTTATACCCAGACCACGCATCAGAACTAGGGCATCACTGTCTCATAGGGTGCCCTCAGAAGGCAGCCTGGAGAGGACACGTGTTTCTCCAGGATGTAAGCTGCATGCAGGTTGAAACCATGCAGGACTTGCTCTCTTTAAGTAGCAACACGTCTGAGCGTGGTTCCTGGTACCCAGCAGACACTGAGAAACCAAGCCTTCATTGAATGGATGAAGGAGGGATGCAGGATGGAAGGAGGGAGGGGAGGAAGGAGGGAAAGGAGGAGACGGGCAGGTAGGAAGGAAGGAAGGAAGGAAGGGAGATGGGGAAGGGAAGGACAAATGAATTTGTGAGATCATGGCCTTGGGGACACCGAAGTCAGCTCTAGCAATCTTACCTAGCTTTCTGAATTCAGGCTCCTGTCTCACACACTTGTGGCGTCCCGTGTAAAGTACCTGACTCCGTGGCTGGCACCGAGTAGGGGCCAGTAAATGCCTCCTCCTCATTCTGCTCTGCTGGGAACAGGCGCTAGGAAAGCTGTCGGGGCTGACTGGGCAGGAGGGAGTCGGTTCCCTGCCTCCAGATGCTTCCCCAGGGCACCGTCTATGGGATCTGCATGAACGTGGCCCCAGGTGGCCACGGCTGGGAAGCGGGGTGCGGGGGTGGGGGTGGGTGCCATTGAACGAGATTCATGATCTTGACTGTCCTCTGTGGCCTGATTTACGGGGCAGTGCCGTCTCTTGGATGAGATATAGACAGTGTGAACGAGAGACACAAAGAAAAGTCTTAATCCCCAGGCGGCAGAAAGAGACATTTGGGGGTCCACGATGTGTTTGATTAAATATATCAGGTGGGGCGTGATTTTCCCCAACAGAATCCCATCAGCTGTCAGGTCTTTACTGGTGTGTCTGAAGTAGGAATGAAATATTTCCTCCACTTAGCTGACAAAATCCTTGGCTGATCTGCTAAAAAAAACCCAAAAAACAAAAAAAACCCCAAGAACCTGGCCATAGAATATTACAGTCCTGTTACTGACCCAGCCCAGAGGGGCAGGAGTGCTGTGGAAAGAAGCCCTCTGCAGGAAAAAAAGAGATCCTCTCTCTTTGGGGCTGGTGAAGGGGTGTAGGCAGTTGTGAGTGGCCTGGGAGGGCCCTGGATCCTGGGAGGTCAGGCTGGAGAAATGAAAGAGGATTTACTCTTTGCCTCTTTCCTGGAACTGAGCCATTGGACAGATTCCTGGGAGCAATGAGAAAAGAGCAGAGCTCCCCGGCCCTGTGTTCCTGGCCATCCAGCCTGTCAGAACCGGAAGGCTTTCAGGGGGGCTCATGGGGTTCCCAGAAGCCAGAGGGGGCTGGGATTCAAGGCTCTGCCGATGTAGCTGGGGGAGAAATTGTGACTTCTTAATTCTCAGACCTGCTTCGGCTTGCCTGGCCTCTTGGACCTGCCTCTCAGGAAGCATTTGCCTCTGCAGAAATAATTCCTCTTGGTCTTCACCTGGTTTCCTGGGATGGCACTTTCCTTCCCAGAAAGCCCACTGGAAATTTGCAGTCTAGATGCAGAACAAATGTGGACGTCTTCCCAACGTCCTCCTGCGGCAGTACTGTTCCGACTCTGGCACATAGTGGTCAAACTGGGTAGATTTCCTACGTGCCCCCACCTCTCCAAGCTTGGGTCATGGCGCTGCAGCAGCTCTGACCATCCTGTGCTTGGTGGACCCGAGTTCATCCTAGGAGTCAGTGCAAACGCCACCTCCGCCATGAAGCCGGGTTCGTCTCACTCTTTACTCCCATCATGCCATTTTTAGTTGCTCCCATTCCTATTAAACCAGGGGTGTGATGGACTGAATTGTGTCTCCCCAGAAATTCATGGGTTGAAATCCCAACCCAACCCCTTCCTTCAGAAAGGGACGCTATTTAGAGAGAGGTTCTTTAAAGAAGCACTAAGTCAAAATGCAGGCCTTAGGGTTAGCCCTGATCCACTAGGACAGGTGTCTCCGAGGAGGAGGTTAGGACACAGTGCCCGCACGGGGGATGACCAGGAGAAGCCTCAGGGAGAAGACGGCCATCCGCGAGCCATGGAGCTTCAGAGGAAAGCAGGCTGGCCGCACCTTGATCTGAGACTTCCAGCATTAGGGAAGACACAGCTGCTTGGACCTGGCCCCTGCCCTGCCCCGGGGGCAGCCGCTCGCCAACCACCATGTGAGCTGGAAGTCCCGTTCCATCAGCTGACCCACTTCATTTTCACTGGATTCCTAAGGGTGTAGCCGAGGGCAGGGCACACAGCATGGATGTGTATGTATTTTTTTAATTGTTTATAAACTTTTTATATTGAAATAATCAGAGCAGTGGTGAAAGGACAAAAAGTTCCATGTAGGCTTTAGCGTGTCAGCTTCACGTGACCGTGACATTTCGACATGCATCCAATCAGCACCCACGGATTTATGGAAAGATGCTAACGCCAGAGAGCTTGGCTCTGCGTCTATCCAGCTGTGTATCCCTGGGCAGGTCACTCAACTCCCCTGAGCCTGTGTGATGTCATCTGTAAAACTGTGCTCCTAATAGAAGGTAGCCCCCGGGCGGCCAGAATTTAAATAGAAAATATATACCAAGAATTCAGCGCGGCGCTCAGGACCCCGTAAGCTCTCAAAAAATGCTGATGAGGATAAGTCTTCAGTGTTGCCCTTGCATTAAGATTTCCTGCTGTTTCCAAACCCGAACAGTCTACTCTGAGGGGTAGACATCAGTCCTCCAGGGGACCCTTGGGAGATCAGCCCAAGACTTTCTGTAGGAAGAGCCTCTGCTGTGAGGGCAGAGGATCCCCTCACTGTGGGAGTCCCAGCTCGAGGACTGTCCGGCGAGCAGGGGAAGCGGGCAGGCTCCCAGGGGCGGGAAGCAAGGCCAGATGAGGAACGGCCACCAACGCACCCTCCACCGCATTTCCGGACAAAGCTAGAACATACGACCTAAGACTTTGGGAATGCTCGGAGGACCAAGAGAGGGTCCAACCCATGACGTCCTTGGTCAGGTGCAAGCAAGTACTTACTGAGTCTCACTCCCAGATCTGGCCACCCTCAGGAAGGCCTGGAGGAGGCCGGCGATTTTTATCCCTGCGGGAGAGCAAAAGCCCCAGACCAGGAGCTGGGAAAAAGAAGAGCCAAGTGGCCAGTCCCACAAAGTAGCGTGAGAAAGGACAGCTAACAGCCCCCCACCCCACCCCGGCCTGGCCTGACCGAGCTCTGCGTAACTGGAGCTTGAAGCAGGTTTTTCAAAAGGCCAGGATAATGATGCTGACCGACAGTGTAATGACAATAGCGACAACAGCTAACCTTTACGGAGTCCTTCCCGTAAATCCTAGCTTGTTCTGCTAGGCTTTTACATTTCTGTTAACTCATTTATACAAATGAACTCTCAGTGCTTGCTAAGGTAGGTACAATTATGATTTATTTTTTTATTTTTACAAATGAACGCACCAAAGCCAAGAGAGGTTAAGTAACTTGCCCAAGGTCACACAGCCAAAAAGAGGCGGGGCCAGGATCTGAACCCAGGCCAAGCGGCTCTGCAGTCTGTGCTCAGGCCCCAAAGGCATCCAGCAGCTTCTCCTCGGAGAACAGCTCTCCCCGGGGGAGAAGCAAGCAGTTTCCACAGACCCTCTAGCACAGCAGTCAGCAAACTTGCCATAAAGATTTACATTCTGTCTCACTTGGTGAGCGAGAGGCCCGACTGAGGGTATTAATGTGTAAAAACAATTTTTGCCCACAACGGGAAACCGTTCCACTGTGACTGCATCGACAACTTTCGGTTAATCATAGGAACCGAGTGGCTCTGCTGCCCGTCGCTGGTGGCGGTCCCGGGGTTACTCGGGCCTGCTAAGGTGAGCGGAATGCCTTCTGAGTTGGTTAACAATTAGCATAGATGGGGCACAGTGCGAGGGTAGAAACCCAGCGCCATTCTACAAAGCCTCTCCTTGCTTCTCTGAAACACCGACCGTCCCTCTTGGGAACTTGCCGGAACACCGGCGGTGTCCCTCTTGGGCACCTGACCGCCTCCCTCACGGGGTTGGCGTGCGCGCATATGGGGAAGCAGTTAGGAGCAGACGCGACGGGTGGGGGGACTTCCTGAGGCTGAATCCCAGGTAAACTCATCATTCCTTGTGGGATCCACTACTCACTTGACCAGTTCAGAGCCGAAGCTGTTAACCGGCGCAGCTTGTGTCCCACGGGAGACACTCGGCTGGAGATATTTTTGGTTGTCACAGCTCGGGGGGACGGTACGTGTGCTGGGGAGGGGCCAGCGATGCAGCTCAGGATCCCGCAGCACACGAGACGGCCCCCGCACCTGAGAACGGTCCAGCAAATGTCTACAGTGCCAAGTCTGAGAAACTGGGTTCTAGAAGGTTCCACATCATCATCTATCAGTTGAGTTTTAGTGCCTATTCCAGGGTAAGATAAAGCAAGCTATGAAAATGCAGGAGGACAGAGCAGGGCAAGCCATATTGTAAAGCACTCGGGATAAATGTTCTTATTCTTCCAGTTTTTATTCAGCGAGGCAGGAACAGAAACCCCCTCTTAGCGGCCAGACTTGGCAGCCCCCGCTGCAGGCTGAGGTGGGAACAGGCTCGCAGAGGAAAGACCATTTTGTTATTGTCTCTCTTCCAGCTCATCCGCCAGCCGCCCCTGCCCTCCCCTCTTAGCCAAGCTCGGGAGACTGGATGCAAAAGCCATTATTAAAAAATGAACATGAGTTGTTTTTTCCCCTTTTTGATCAAATAATCCAGTTTGCTGCCTCAGACAAGTCATTGTTCATATGCAACCCGCCTGTGCCGTCCCTGGGGAGGAAGGCCAAATTGATTTAACATCTAATCCAGTTTGTACCTTCTGCTAACCCCAGAGGTAGGCTAACTTCACCCCTGCAGGCTGGGGGAGGAAGGGGCGGGAGGGCGCGCGGGGCACAGGGAGACGGGAGGAAGTTAACCCAAGGCGTTGTCTCTGAGCAGCTCTGCGGGGGGGGGGGGGGGCGTTCAGTGTGCCTTTGTGGCACCCAGCCTGCCGCCTCCCTCAGAGGCCTGTTCCCTCCTTCCTTTCGCTCCTCACACAACCGCCACCATCAAAAGGACAGCCACATACTCTGTGCTGAGTGAGATCCCTGAGGATGCCCTGTACAACAGACAACATGGCACCCATCCTATGGCCGGGGAAGCTGAAGTTCAGGGAGGTTGAAGAGCATACCAAGACACACAGAAAGTTCTAGAACTGCAACTCAGAGTCAGTTCTCCCATAAGGGTCCCCTGAGGGATCTTCCAGGCACCTCTGGGTTGCCTTGGTGTGGTGGCTGAAGGGTCAGCTGACCCAGGTTATGGCCCTGTTTCTGAATTTCCTGCTCCTCACTGCTAAGCCTATCTGTCCCTCCTCTCTCAGGGCTGCAGGATGGAGGTGGGCCATCGGAGGTGGAAACAGCTTCCGACCACCGCTGGAGGGGAAGGTACTGGGCATCCTTGGGCACTGGGCAGGGTCCTCTGACCGTGGCCCTCCTTCACACGGTGGCACACCCAGGTCGTCACCCTGAGCAGGCCAGTGGCAGATACAGGACTTGACTCCAGGTCTGCCTGGCTCCAAGCTAGGGTCTCCTCCTATGGGGTGGCATCTCGCTTCCCCAGTGCCCTCGTGCCTTCTGGTCCTCATCGAAACTCGCTCTTAGGAAGTGGCCTCAGGTGTCTGCTGAGGGAAAATAGATTGAGGTGCGCTTCCAGGGAAGAGGTGGGAAGGATGGGGGGGCAGCAGGCAGGAGGGTGTCTGTGCAGGGGGAGGGCAGGAGAGGTAGGGACGCAGGGAGGGGAGAAGGAGGAGGG